>APFE031183499.1:161362-188181 GCA_000404065.3 Pinus taeda
AGGCCTTTGGGAGTCTCAAATACCTTGGAATGATTGTCCAAGACTTTTTGGAGATCTAGAGAAATAGATGATTTCGATGTGGGAACCTCTAGTGAACATAATTGTGAAATTACGCCTTGTTGTTCCTTCTTTAGAAGATTTTTCATACCATTAAAGCTAATTATCTTTCTCGGTTTCCCTGCAATACCCCTTAATTCAACTTCCTTTCCTTCTACAAAAAAGTTCATGAAAAGTTCTTGAAAATTAAAAGCTATTGTAGCCATTGGACTCCTAGTACAACATCAGCACCACCCATTGGAATGGAAAGCATTGGGCTATGGAACTTTCCAGAGAAATTTATGGTTCCTCCACTTGCTACCATCACTTGACACTCTAGTGTTAGATATAGGAAGCAATTCAATTCCTTGGCTATGTTACAATGAATAAAATTATGGGTACTTCCCGAATCAATCAACACTATTACCTTTTTCTTCTTGATATGTCCTTCTATCTTGATAGTTTCAGGAGTGGTAATTCCAACCAATGCATTGCAAGATATGGTCGGATTCATTTCTTCTTTCTCTAGGGTTTGTTCCTGGTGTATATCCTCTTCTTTTGATGTTCCTTGTTCCTTTTCTTCCTCCTCTTCACAATCTATGTAGAATATTTTTTTCTCAGCACACTTATGACCTTCAATGTATTTGTTATCACAACTGTAACAAAGCTCTTTTGATCTTTTTTCTTCCAATTGTTGTGGTCAACCTTGTAGGTTGTGGAAGGCTAGGGGAAGAAACACTTCCATATTTATAGTTGTGAGTGGTAGGCTTCCTGGTTGCCATAATTTTGGTTTCCATTTTTCTTGCTAACCTGAATGCCTTCTCCAATGAATCAGGTTCCCAAAGGCGAACCTCATGTTGGATGTTATCCTTTAAAGTGACTATGAACACATCAATCCTATGCTCCTCTAGAATATATTTTACCCTTATGTTCAATTTTTGGAAGTCCTCAATGTGCTCCATCATTGAACCCTTTTGTTTGAGATTTATGAATTGGCTACAAAAGGTGTTGCTTTTTGTATCATCATAATGTGCTATCATTTCTTCTATAAAAATTGCCCATGTGAAAATTTTCTTACGAGAGGAAAGTCATCGATACCATACAAAATGATTTGGTTCCAAATATAAAGTTGGAATATGTAACTTTTGTGTGTTTTTCACATTATGGAGATCGAAAAATTGCTCCATATATAGTATCCATGTTATGGGATCCTTGCCATCAAACTTCCTCATATCAATCTTTGGAACATGGTGGGTCTTCAATCCAACATTATAGTCTATGAAATCATGATTAACATTTATTTTGTTCTCATCATGAGTTTCCTTTACTACATTTTCTCTGTTCGTAAACATTTCCTATAGCAAATATGTCAAATATGTCTTCAAATCGTCCATTTTGCCTTCCATCTTAGCTTCCAAACCATCCATATTAGCTTCTACAGAATTCATCATAGCTTCCATGCCTTTCTCTAAATCATCCATTTTATCTTCCACACTTTCTTTAAACCATCCATCTTAGCTTCTGTTACATTTTTTGAGAGTGAACTTTGTTGCACTTGCTCTCATAATTTTGATATATCATGTTGCATTTCTTCCTCTTCTTCATGACTCATGCTAGAGCTTCTAGGTTGCTTACTAAGTGTTTCCATTTTCTTTCTTCGAGGAATCAAATAATGTTAATAACACTTCACTATGCCCTTTGAATTCCTTCAAACTAATTTTTCAAACCAATCTTATGCAAAATTTAAAAAAAAACACTACACACATTTTTCACTTTCTAAGAGATCGATATTGAATCTGTTGTGTCTCTTTAATTGCGGATATCCAAGATCTGAAATTGTGTCCTACAGTATCCCTCTAAGTCCTCGTTCTAACCACACAAGTCTAATAAATATTGGATTCTCCAAGGAAGAGTTATGCCAAATCTCCCACGGCAACTTGATTATATACTGGTTTAGTAGAATGAACTTATACGAAGTGTCACGTGTGACTATTTCGACCTTAGTACCTAAAACTAATATACATAAAACTAAATCCTGTCCTCTTTCTGAAACTTCTTACGAAATTTCAATCAGATTCTCAGAACAAAAGTTATTATGATTTTCCCCAGGTCACATGTTTGATATATAATTCAGGATCTTGCAAAAACCCTAAATTCCTTAGATCATATCTCTGAAATTATAGCAAGAAAAAATCTGAAATTCAAACCTGAGGTTCAGAGAGGTTTCAGCTCAAATGGGTTTTGATATAGCATCTGAAACATTGCAGAAAAAAAAGTTATAGCGCAAATTCCACAATGACCTGTTTGGAGCAACAAAACCCTAGAATCCAAAGCTCTAATACCAAATGTTATGCAACTAGCTCACAAAATAGAAGAGAAGATAGATGAACACCTTCAAAATCAGCCTCTTCGAGGGGGAAACCTCCTTTACATTACACAAATGAACAATTCTTGAATGATACAAATGACTAAACCTCCTTTCTATATATAGGAATCTAAGGGGTCACAATATAATCAAAGCTGACATAACAATAATAACATAAGGGCACAACAATAATAATAGTGGGTTTCTATGGGGCGCACTAATAACAATATGGGGACAATCAAGGCACAATAATAACAATAAGGGCTACAATGACAATTTTTGGCACTATGACATAGGTTTGGTGCTATGACACAGGTGTTGTCCTTGATGTCAACTCTCTCAGATGAAAGATCACAATTCAGGATCACAGAATGAAGGAAATACGCAGGTTCCCCTTGACCAAACCGCGTATACACACGGGTTCACAGACCAAAAGATGTGTATGCATATACACGCACTTTCACGTAAGGAAATGCATGTACATGTTGGAAAACTTGGTTTTGGTCCGTAGTATTTGGTCCTTGGTATTTTGACCCATGGTATTGATCCAAGGTATCTTGTCCGAAGTATTGACCCCAGGTATTTGGTCCAAGGTATTGATTCTAAAGCGGTTTTGGACCATGGTATTGAGTAAGGGCTAAGACTATAAAAGGAGGAGGAGATCATTAGGCAAAGTACTCAAGTATTGAATATCTAATGAAGAGCACAATCTAGAATACTGGTCATTGGGTTATGGTGCATAGCTGGATCTGAATCAAGGAGGAATCTAAGCACTTGAAGAAGGATAAGTTCTATTGATGGATCTTTAGGCTTGAAGAGAAGTACCTTTGTGTGGTTTTGATCTTTTATAATTGGCGCATGTCAGAATCTATAAATCTGATGATCTGGGTATAACTGATGTCGAAATAGTTGTAAAGGTTAAATCATCTTTTATAGTTCTGTACGCAGGTTCAGTATAGCAAAGGCATGTATACATGCTATTTTGGCATTTCAAAACAGTGTATACGCAGGTCCACTTTCAGATAACAGCGTATAAATGCTAGTTCGATACACTGAAGTAGTGTACATCTCATAAAATATGTTTTAGGTACTTCTATTTTTTGTTGCAATGTTTTGGGTTCTTCTTTGGGTTCCGGTTATTGTTATTGTGTTCTAGTTACAACATTTAGAAAAGTGATTGTTTGATTTAGTTTTTGTTGGTGCAAAGGAGATTTATTGATGCAGATATATTTGATGTTTGATTGATGTTATTGTCCAATCTGAAATTCATGAAATGTGATCCCTGGAAGAAAAGAGAATGTTGTAGCCTTCTATAGGTCAATGTCTACGTACTAGTATACACATCATCTAGTACAAGAGTTAGGGGGTTGTAGCTCCCTTCCAGGAGAAGCTGGAGAATGAGAGAAGGTTGTAGCCTTCTACAACTAGAAGCCTGCATACTAGTATAATACTGCACCAATAGAAAATTTGTAAAATGAAGTTTCTTATTAAAGAAAGATAGAGATGATTGAAGTAGGTGGTTTTCACGCACATTTCCACCTTATATCTTGTGTTCATGTGTGTGATTGCTTGTTCTGTTTATTGCATCTGGTTACTATTTATATGGTTCTGATACACATATTAAGGATCAACTAACCAAATTATAAGTTTGCAAGATATACGCTAGTTGCTCTAAACACAGTTACATGTACACGCAAGTTTCATTAACAGAAGTAGCGTATATAAATTTGTGTATGGAAATGTAAATTGTTAAATTGATAATACTGATTCACCCCCCCAGTATTATTTCCAATAATTGGTATCAGAGCAGGTCCTTCAGAAGAAGCTTGATCGCTTGAAGGAAGATCTATCATCATGAGTACCTACGAAAGAGAGGGATCCATTAGACCACCAATCTTTTATGGGAGCAACTTAGTCTATTGGAAGGTAAGAACCATAACCTATCTTCAATCTCTTGGAACAGATGTTTGGGAAATCGTGCAAGGAGGATACACATTTCCATCAGCAATTCCTACAGATACTGCAAGTAGAAATCAGTATGAAACAAATGCCAAGGTTGTCAACACATTATTGGGGAGTCTGTCACAATTAGAATTTGTCAAGGTTATGCAGCTCAAAACCTCCAAAGAAATATGGGACAAGATCTTTTTAAGTTATGAAGGAGACGATCAAGTAAAATGTGCAAAACTATAATATCTCAGAATTCAATTTTAAACTCTTAAAATACACAATGATGAAAGTATAGCTAATTACTTCTTACGTATAGATGAGATTGTTAATTGCATGAAAAACTTAGGTGAAGAGATAAAAGAAGTTACTGTAGTTGAAAAGGTTTTGAGATCCCTGTCTTCTAAGTTTGAACGAAAAGTTTCTGCCATAGAAGAAAAGCAGAATCTTCAGATTATTACTATGACATAGCTACACGGAATCCTAACTGCTTTCAAAATGAGAAAAGGGGGTCCATTAGATGTGAGAGAACCCACATTCAAAGCTTCGGGAAGAGAAGAGCTCAATGAATCGGGACACATTTCAGAAGGAGAGGAAGAAGCAAACTTTGTCGAGAACCTTCCACATGGTTCTAGAAGATTCAGAGGTAAACTACCTTTCAAATGCTTTTCTTGTGGAAGAGTCGGTCATTATGCAACTAAATGTCCTCATAAGATAAGTTGGATAAGGGTAAGGAACCAGAAAAATGGAATAGAAAACAGAATGTAAGTAAGAAGAGCTACTATACACATGAAGATAGCGATGGTTTATCAAATAGTGATGAAGATGAACATGGGAATGATTATAGACTTTTGATAGCTTTTGAAGATGATGATTTCTTGGATGCTTTAGATGAAGATGGTATCTATGAAGAAATTTCTAAACTTAAAATCTATTTAGAAGAAAAGAGTATGATTATAGATACTCTGACATTCCAACTTGCTGAAAGGGAAAAACATAATGAAAAGTTAGAGTGTGAAATTGTGGGTCTAAGAAAAGATATTGAGAAAACAAAAGCTCTCAATCTTAGATTTGCTAAAGGATCATAAACTTTAGATGAAATTATCAAAGTGCAATGTTCTCCTTTGATAAATACAGGCCTTCGATATACAAAAGAAGCATCTCAAGCATAGAATCCATCAACCTCCAAAAGCTATCTTGATGCAGCAAGGAGAAGTGAACAGGTTGAAAATCGTCAGCAAAGGCATAAAGCTGATCACCAGGTAAATTGGGTTCAATCTACTTCAAGGATTAACAAAAGCTACAACCTACCTCAGGTAAATCATTTTGCTTCAAGAGTGAATGTCAATGGAAACTACAATTGTCAGATCAGTAGATTCAATAAATGACCAATGTTTTTCATGTCATAAATTTGGACACAAAGTTGCTCAATGTGTTGCTTACAAGACCATGATGACTACAGAAGCACAAAATCAAAGGAATGTGACTGGGATCATGAAAAGGACCTACAATAACTTTTCTGCTCTTGAAAATGAAATATAATGCTCTATTTGTAACAACTTCGATCATGAAGTTTCTTAATGCAGGAGTAAATTTCGGCAAACATCTCAGAAGGAGCAAGCTTCATTGGGTCCCAAAACATGGAGAAATAAATAATCAAAAACAAAAAGATGTGGTATAGCCTTGTATGCAGAAGGACAAGAAAATTAGTGGTACATCGATAGTGGATGCTCGAAACACATGACAGGTGATAAAGAAAAACTTCAGTCATATAATACCTTAGAAAAGAAAAAGAAGGTCTCATTTGGTAATGACACTCCTACAGTCATAAAAGGTAAAGGCTCTATTCTCTTAAAAGAAAAAGTTAAAGCTGGGAATGTTATGTATGTAGATGGTCTAAAGCATAATCTATTGAGTGTTAGTAAAATGTGTGATCAAGGAAATGAGGTAGTATTTCGATCAAATGGATGTGTTGTTCGTGATCTTGATACAAGAGAAATAGTGATCAAAGGTGTAAGAACTCCAAACAACCTGTACATACTCAAGGGGGGACAATAACAGTGCTACCTAAGAAAAAGTGATGAACACTAGCTATGGCACAGAAGATTGGGGAATCTAAGCTTCCCTCAAATAAGAAAAGAATGCAGATACAAGGTTGTTCGCGATCTTCTAGATAAAAGCATTCCAGAGAATAGAATAATCAAATCATGTCAATTTGGTAAGCAAACCAGAGCACATTTGCCTGAGAAAGAAGGATCAGCTAGTAAGCCCCTTGAACTTGTTCACATTGATTTATGTGGTCCATCTAGGAAAAAGTCACCTCGTGGAGAAGAATAATTTATATTGTTCATTGATGACTTTTCCAGAATGTGTTGGATAGGACTTCTAAAGCATAAAGATGAAGCTTTCAAAAAGTTCAAAGCCTTCAAAGCTTTGGTTGAAAATGAATCAGATCATAAAATCAAATGCCTCAAGTCTGATCAAGGAGGGGAATTTACCTCAGATGAATTCTTCAAATTCTATGAAGAACATGGAATAAGAAGGGAATTCTCTAGAGAAAGAACTCCTTAGCAAAATGGAGTGGTAGAAAGGATGAACAGAAATATTCAACAAATGGCTCGTGCTATGCTAGATGAGTCTAGAACTCCTGCAACCTTTTTGGGTGACACGGCATTTGTTGTTGTCACTATTCTCAACAAAACAAATGTCTGGGTAAACAACACTCAAACTCCTCATGAACTGTGGTATGGTAAGACTCCTACCGTAAAATACTTCAAAGTTTTTGGAAGCAAATGTTACATCAAAAGGACTGATGAAAAACTTCGCAAGTTTGAACCTAGAGCAGATGAAGGAATTCTCCTTGGTTACTCTTCCTGAAGTAAAGGATATAAGTGTTATAATAAAAGACTTGGGAAATTTTTGAAAGTATTGATGTTGTGGTTGATGAAGCAGGCAAAAATCCAAAGCAAGTAAAAACTGAAGATTATGAAGAAGATGAGGACTATCCTTCCACGTCAAATCAAACTAATTTTGAAGAAGAAGAAACTAACGAGGCACCAGAAGAACAAATAAGGGTAGAAGAAAAGACTCCATCCAAGTATGTTCACAAGAATCATCCAGAGACTCAAATATTTGGGTAGAAAGAAGCAGGTGTGCAAAAAAGAAGAACTATTACAGAAGCTTCAAGCTATCTAGCATTGCTTTCCTCCATTAAACCGCAAAATGTCAATGAAGCATGCAAAGATGAATGTTGGGTCAAGGCCTTGAATGAAGCACTTGAGAAAATTGAAAAGAATAATACTTGGGAATTGGTTCCCAGACCTAATGATAAGAATGTCATAGGAACCAAATGGATTTTCAAAAACAAGCTAAATGAAAATGGAGAAGTTATTAGAAAAAAGGCCAGACTTGTTTGTAAAGGGTATGCTTAATAAGAAGGTATAGATTTTGAAGAAACTTTTGCACCTATTGCTAGACTTGAAGCCATAAGAATGTTCCTTTCTCTTTCTAGAAGTTCAAACTATATCAAATGGATGTGAAATCTGCCTTTCTTAATGGAGACCTAGAAGAAGAAGTATATATTGAGCAACCAGACGGATTCATTCTTGGAAATGATCCAAAACTTGTATGCAGACTCAGAAAGGATCTCTATGGTCTAAAACAAGCTCCAAGGGTCTGGTATTATCATCTTGACAAATACCTTCATCAATAAGGTTTTTCAAAAGGATCAACTGATAGCAATATATATATAAAAATTGACAATGATAAATTGTTAATACTTGTTGTGTATGTTGATGATATCATTTTTGGTAGCAATGAAGAAGCCATAAGTCAAAAATTTTCTTTGGTAATGCAGAAAGAATTTGAAATGTCCCTACTTGGTGAACTCACATATTTTCTTGGTTTACAAGTTCAACAAAATAAAGATGGTATTTTTCTATCACAAACTAAGTACCTCAAGCAGATATTGAAGAAATATGGCATGGAAGATTCTAAACCAGTATGTACCCCTATGGCAACAGGATGCAGCCTCAGCGCAAATTATGAATCAGCAATAGTACATCAACCAACCTACAGATCCATGATTGGTAGTCTGCTCTATCTAACAGGTACCCAACCAGACATCATGCATGCAGTGGGAATTGTTGGAAGATTCCAAGCAAATCCAAAGGAAGCACACCTTTAAGCAGTCAAAAGGATTTTCAAATATCTTCAAGGAACAAAAAACTTTTGTTTATGGTATCCTAGAGATACACATCTTACACTTCATGCATATATAGATGCAGATTGGGAAGGAAGCGTGGATGGCAGAAAAAGCACTAGTGGTGGTGCATTCTATATGGTCTCCAGATTAGTGTCTTGGTTTAGCAAGAAACAAAGTTCAATTGCATTATCTACAGTCGAAGCAGAATATGTGGCTACTGCATCTTGTTGCACACAACTCCTTTGGATGATGCAAACATTGTAAGACATTCAAATCACATGTACTCCACCCATATCCATTCTATGTGATAATACAAGTGCAAACAGTATTTCAAAGAACCCAATCATGCATTCCAAGACCATGCACATACCTATCAAATATCATTTTCTCCAGGAAGAAGTTCTTAAACAAAAGGTCAAATTGGAGTATGTTCCCTCCAAGGAATAGGTTGCTGATATATTCACCAAACCACTACCCAGAGAGACATTTGAATACCTCAAACAGAATCTGGGAGTAGTTGATGCATCATCTTGTTGTTGACACTATCTATTTCAGAGAATAGTGGTTGTACTTGAGCTTCATGAAGTGTATCCACGTACATATGCAATTTGTTGTGGACACAGCCGCATATATGTTGGTTTGAATAATATCAGTGGGCCAAACTCAAGATGAAAAGAGTATAATATGGGTCTAACAATGATCATCTGGCACAGGTTCAGGGGGAGCATATACTTCTAATAATGCATTATCATTTTTGGCATTACCTTAGAAGATCTTAGTACAATTTCACAGTTGTTTTTTATTCAGGTGGAACAGCTGCAGAGGGAGATCATGGTTGTTGGTTTGGATGGTAATTGACACTTGCTACTAATGATAGTTGCTGATGACTATCATAGTCCTGTTTTAGATATTTTGTCTCTATGTTATGTATAAATTTTATTATCAAGGTCATGTAACGACCTATTTTGTTTCCTCACTATGCCTGGGATGGATGATGTAATGTTCTTGTTTTATCATGTATAAACTTTTGATGAATCCCCACTTGGTTGGGAGATGGATGTATGCATGAATGTTTCGTTATAGGAAAGTCATTTATGATGTATAGAGTTATGTTCTTCTTGTATAACATCTTTTTACAGACCTTGCTTATAGCCTGGGGGAGCATGAAAAACACACTTTAGCATATCAGAGAATTCAGCGTGTACTCAGGGGGAGCATAACCCTTTTCCCTTGATGACAAAGGGGGAGAATGACTTGGGGTTGCCATCAAGTCAAAAGGGGGAGATTCTTGGAATTATGACACAGGTTTGGTGCTATGACACAGGTGTTGTCCTTGATGGCAACTCACTCAGATGACAGATCATGGTTCAGGATCACAGAATGAAGGAAAAAGAGGTATATGCAGGTTCCCCTTGACCAAACCGCGTATACATGCGGGTTTGCAGACCAAAAGATGCATATGCGTAGACACACACTTTTGAGCAAGGAAAAGTGTGTACATGTTGGAAAACTTGGTTTTGATCCGTGTTATTTGGTCCTTGGTATTTTGACCCATGGTATTGGTCCAAGGTATTGATTCTAAAGTGGTTTTGGACCATGGTATTGAGTAAGGAATAAGACTATAAAATGAGGAGGAGACCATTAGGCAAAGTACTCGAGTATTGAATATCTAATGAAGAGCATGATCTAGAATACTGGTCATTGGGTTATGGTTCATAGCTGGATCTGAATCAAGGAGGAACCTGAGCACTTGAAGAAGGATAAGTTCTATTGATGTGTCAAGATCTTTAGGCTTGAAGAGAAGTATCTTTGTGTGGTTTTGATCTTTTATAATTGGCACAAGTCGTAATTTGTAAATCTGATGATCTGGGTATAACTGATGTCTGAATAGTTCTAAAGGTTAAATCATCTTTTACAGATCTATACATAGGTTTAGTATAGCAAAGGCACATATACACATCGTTTCGGCATTTCAAAGCAGCGTATACACAGGTCTGTCTTTAGATAACAACATATGAACACTGGTTCGACACATTGAAGTAGTGTAGTCTCATAAAATATGTTTTAGCTACTTTTGTTTTTTGTTGTAGTGTTCTAGGTTCTGCTTTGGGTTCTGGTTACTATTACTGTATTCTGGTTACAACATTCAAAGAAGTGATTGTTTGATTCAGTTTTGGTTGGTGCAAAGGAGATTAATTGATGAAAATATATTTGATGTTTGATTGATGTTATTGTCCAGTTTGAAAATTTATGAAACGTAATCCCTGGAAGAAAAGAGAAGGTTGTAGCCTTCTGTAGGTAGAATCCTGCGTAGTGGTATAAGACTGCACCAGTACAAAATTTGTAAAAAGAAGTTTCTTATTAAAGAAAAACAGAGACGATTGTAGCAGGTGGTTTTCATCCACATGGGGTTTCCACCTTATATCTTGTGTTCATGTGTGTGATTGCTTGTTCTGTTTATTGCACCTAGTTACTGTTTATATGGTTCTGATACACAGATTAAGGATCAACTAACCAAACTATAAGTTTGAAAGATATACATTGGTTTCTCTAAACACAGTTGCATATACAGGCAAGTTTCATTAATAGAAGTAGTGTATATAAATTTGTGTTTGGAAATGTAAAATTGTTAAATTGATAATACTCATTCACCCCCCCTCTCAGTATTATTTCCAAAAACAATAGTAATGGGGGTATCACTAGTATTATAGGGACCTAACACTAGGGCAGCAACACTTCCATCTTTATAGTTGTGAGTCGTAGACTTCCTTGTTTCCATAATTTTGTTTTCAATTTTTCTTGTCAACTTGAATGCCTTCTCCAATGAATCAAGTTCTCAAAGGCAAACCTCATGTTGGATATTATCCTTTAAAGTCCCAATGGACACATCGATCTTGTGCTCCTATGGAATATCTTTTACCCTTATATTAAATTTTTGGATGTCCTCAATGTGGTCCACCATTGAACCCTTTTGTTTGAGATTTATTAATTGGCTAAAGAAGGTGTTTCCTTTTGTATCCTCATAATGTGTTATCATTTCCTCCATAAAAATTGACCAAGTGATAACTTGTTTACGGTATCAAAGCCAACAATACCATATAAACTTATTGGGTTCTAAATATAAAGTTGCAATGCATACCTTTTGTGTGTTTTTCACATTATGGCGATTGAAATATTGCTCCATCTGTAGTATCCATGTTACGGGATCCTTTCAATCAAACTTCCTCATATAAATATTTGGAACATGGTGAGTCTTCAATCCAACATTAGAGTCTATGAAATCATGATTAAAATTTTCTTTGTTCTCATCATGAGTATCCTCTACTACCTTTTCGCCATTAGGAAGAATTTCTTGTAGCAACTTGGACAAACCTCCTTTCACACCTTCCATGTCTTTCTTCAAATATTCAATGTTTCCTTTTAGTTTTGCTTTTAAACCATCTATTATCACTCAGAAGTTTTCCCTAGAAGTTATCAAAAGAAGGAATAATCTAAGGTAACCACAAACCAAATCTTTTAAACTCAGGTTCTAGCCAACCTAAGTCTAGAGAGGGCTCTCTCTTTATAATTTAACTTTGTTTATATTAGATTTTAGGCTAGTTCTTAATGTTCATAAGGATTTTGATTTTGATTGAAAGTTGGGTGGTGGAATTCTTGGAACAGATGGATAGAGCTAGGTCTTTAAGCCATTGGGCTATGGAGTTAATCAAAGGATAACTTAACTGGATTAGATCATTAAAGGGATTGTTCACAGGGCAGGCTAGCAAAGCGAAAGGAAAATCTTCGAAGGGCTGATGCATGGAATGATTCTAACTAGGGTAAAAGGGCAATGAAGAATCGTTAGACCAGGATCAAAATGAGGAACATAGGGTGATCATCAACAAAGAGCAATTAAGAATCCTTTACTACATAAACCACAGGGAGAAACTATGGAAGTAAGGGAGCATTTAAGAATTCCCTAACTAAGATAATTTACCATAAAACATTAAGAAGGTAAACAGTCAAAGAAAAGTGCATTAAAGTAAGTTTTGAAATGTCATTCCTAGTTTACCATTCAGATTTCATAGAAATACATATGATTATTAATAAACATAAGGAAAAACAATAATACACAAGAGATAATACTTATTTGATTTTCTCTTTACACAAGAATCATGTAAAATGTTTGAACTTTATTCCATGATCCAGCAAGCCAATCTAGTCTTGATACAATAGCACTTTGATTTTAGATACAAGTCTACAGAAATGTCTTTGAATCCACCCTAAATACTTCGAAATGGGAAGTATTTATACAAAACAATATTACAAAATATCTCATAACAATTTGAGATTTAATCAAGGAAATAAAAATATCTTCAAGCATGAAGATAGAGACAGATGGAAAACTGCATCATGATGTCCCTCTTATTGTGGTAGTGTTGGCTATTGCAGTTGAACTTGAGCCCTTTTAAGCTGGCTGATATGTGTACGATGGAATCATCTTTATCTTTATTCTTTTACTGATACTATTTAACCTGCTACTCTTTGACCATGTTTACCTGTTTCATCTGGCTTTCATTCAGATTTACTGTGGTAACTTATAGTAAATCTGTCATTTTTTCCCACCATTCATTCTCAGATAACTTTACTTTGAGCATTCTTCTATAAATCTCGTTTGCCTCTGTGTATTTGGAAAAATTAGGCTTGGTGACAAACAAGTGTTTCACCTCATGCTCCATAAAGAATAGATCCTCTAAAGTATCATACAATACTTTCCCTGTTTGCAAGGCCTTGATAGCTGAAGTGCTTGCTTGATCCTTTGCCAATTTCCTTAATCTATCAGTGCAGTCCAATTAGGTCATAAGTTTGTCATGGATGACCATAGGACTTGGAAGGCCTTTATCCATCAAAATTTGAAACTTTGCCATGAATCTGCCAATGCCCACTTGTATGTTATGGTATTTTTCCTCTAGGTTAAGCATAAGCTTTCTTTTAGAAAGAACCTTTTTAACTTCTATGGTAGCTTCAGCTCTATCCTCTACAACCATTTCATTAAGTTAATGTTTGTCCTTAATGTTCAAGAAGTGGATGAGTCTATTAACATCCTCAGGCTGGTCTCCTAAATCTTCCTTTACTTTCTTAATAACCTCAGTGGCCATTTTCACCAGTTCTGTTTGCTCAAATATTACTTGAATTGATGGCCAAATATCATTGACAGAGTCAATGATATTGACCCATAGCATCTCCTTGGTCTACCCTAGTGGCTTTTGTAGAGTTAAATCTTTTTCTAGTACCTTAATCTTCTCACCCATCCCTAGGGCTTTCTGTGTTTCTTCTCTTTGTTGTATTTGGGAAAGTTTGCAGTCAGTTTCTAAGCTTGCCACTTTCTCCTTAAGCCTTTTAAGTTCTATTTCCTGGATGGACATTTCCTCCATGGCTTTCACTAGCTCTGTTGTCTTTTCTGTTGAAGTACCTACTATTGTGGACTCAGTTGTGACTAGCAGTGCTATGGCAGGTGGAGCTGTTGATGCCAACGATGATGCCAGTGTTGAGGGAACTGCAGTTGTTATTGTGGGAATGGCAGTTGTAGAAGTGGTGGCAAGTTCACTTTGCTTGGACTGAATCAATGTGTTAATTCTTTCTTTGTTTCTTTCAACTAGTCATTTAGCTTTAGGACCAAGTCCATAAGCTCTTCTTATCCTTTTTGGGTCTCTAGGACCTCTACTATCTGTGGGTGATGTAATGGTGGAATCTTAAGTTGCTTCTTCAAAGCAGTTATGTCATCTTTTTTCTTCTTGATCAGTCTTTTAGTGGCCTTCACATCTTTGGGATCATGTCCCATCTCAATGATTAAGTCCTCTAAGGACTTGATTTTGGTTTTTTTTGCCTGTGAAGAGGCCTTTTCCAATTGGAATTGAGCTGATATGTTATTTAGGGAATTTTGCAGTTGGTGAGTTTCGATGGATTCCCTATCAAGGTGGAGTAAATCATCTCCCCCGTCTATTTGTGCAGCTCAATCTGGTCAATAAGATGTATGTCCTTTACCAGCACTTCGAAATCTATTTTCTTGAAGTCAGTTGTTGTTCTTCATTGCTGAGTGGTAGGTTTGACAAATTTCATCTGCATCTTGCCTTCTTTAACATCATTGGCTGACATAAACCTTTTCTGGTTTGTAGGTGCCAGTTTTAGGTACTATGAATAAGTCTGGTCTTTTAGCCTCTCATTCCTGACCTTTATATCCTTGTACATTTCTTTGATGTCTTGATCCCTGTCAGTTGGCATCCTAAAGGAGGACACTTCAACAATTCATTGCCTTTCCAACATCTAAGTATTTGATGTGGAAGATTTTAGTGTGCCCCCAAAGGGAGTGGTAGGCCTGCTTCTTTCTCTTTCTGTGAAGGTGGCCCCAACATTTTCTTCTGTGAATTCCTATTCTAAAATGAGATTTAACCTCTGTCATTTGACTAGGCTGGTCTCTGCATATGTTTGTGTGGTTGCTCTGCCTAATGTGGTGGCCTCTTCCCTGTTCCTTTTGAGGCTTTTCTCCTCATTTAGAGGAGTTTGCAAGTTAGGGGGAGTACTCATAGTGGGCTGTTGTATACTTGTTTGATTCAATTTTTTTGATAGGTCTAGCTACTTTGACTCTTCTTGCACCTGGGATTCTTCTTCTATATGTGATTCACTTGGTGCTTGAGACTCTACCTGCGCCTGTGATTCTCCTTGGATTTGGGACTATCCTTGGACTTGAGACTCTCTTGGCACCTGTAGGAAAGAACCTTCATCAAGCCTTTTCTATAAATCAATTAGAGAATTTTCAACTCCTACTTCAATGCTCTCCGTGTCCACTAAAGTATTCTCCACCCATTCCAATTGGTTTGCATATTTCTCTATTTCATGGATTCAGTGGTGAATGTAGGGAGACATTTTGTTTTTTTGTCTTCTATTGCATATAAAGTCATAGGGGTCATATCTCCACATGAAGCTTTGTTTTAGTTTAAGTCTCTGAAGGATTTCCTCTGCCTCTTTCCCAGCTTCTCTGCTATTACATATGAAGGGACCTAGTTGATCTTTGATTCTGAGTTGGGCCTTATTTTTGGCTTTAACAAAATATACCTCATCTGAGTTTATTATCTACCTGTAGTACTCCAAAGAAAATAACCTCATCGGGAGGTATCTAGGTAGTTTATATGGGGCCAACTCACAGCCATAGATCCTAATTTCTGTGTGATTTTGGTACAAGTAGCGATCTCCCACTTTGCGTTGTTTTGACAGCTGCAGGATCCTCCTAATATCTGAACTGATTCTTGGAGGAGGACTTCCTAGCAACATGGTCATTACAAGATGTATAAAAATATCAATTAAGTCTATGTATGGATATGGGGAATCATACTTATGTATCAAAGAAGTTCAAAAAATAATTGACTTAGGATGACCTTTAGTGTCAAGATTTTGGAGAGTGAAGGGGAACTTGTTAGCTTGATAGTATAAGAAAAGGTGGTACAAAACTGAAGAATACTTAAATACTCTTTCACTACTCATTCTCAAAAATTGTTCATGCATCCTATCATCTTTGTACTTGGCATAATCATACATGACAGTAGGGGGCTATCCTGGAGAGAAAATGGACATGAAGGCTAAAATGATTTCATCTATGTACTCACGGGTTGTATAGCCTGAGATACAGGATATCATTGACACAATGTCTTGGCCGAACTATATATGTATAGGGGATGATATTTTGGTATATGTTTTTCTTCCACAATAAAATTTTGGAACATTTCAGCAAGTTTGGCAGTGGTAAGCTTAGGGAATCTGTCTAGTAGGTCTCCAATGGAAATAGGGGTTAAGTTCTACCCTGGTTGTAATTGTAGCATTTCATTGATTGACTCAGCAGTGATGGTGAAAAGTATGGTGTATTTAGGGGAAATCACTGCTCTTTGACTGGGATTGTAGTTTGCATGGAAATAATGGACAATCTCAGGAAAGATGTGCACCTTAGGGAATTGATACTTGGGCAAATTAGATTCCCAAAGACCTATTTTATCAGCTTGGTTTAGGTATTGGTCTCTGTATCGGTAGTATAATTTTAAAGGGGATTCATGGACAGAGGTGTCCTTGATTTGGAAATCTTTATCAGCAAGAGGAAGTTGGTCTAGGTCCAAGTGAGGAGTAGTAATTGCTCTGACATCCATGGAAATTGGGGAAGCCATTCTTAGTTCTTGTGGATTTAAGAATGGGGGAAAGTAAATTTTCAGTCTTTGAGGTAATGGAGGTTCAATTCCAGGTGGGTTTTAAGTTACTATAGTTCCCTTTAATTTCAATTAAGAAAACTTAGAGATTAGTTCGGAAATTTACAGGGCTTTCAATGGATTCTGGCTTAAATACTTGGAATTTGGAGTAACTGGGTTTGAACTAGGTAAATGGTGATTTTGAACGGTTGAAAAGGCTTAAATCAAGCTGAAAGGAAACTTGGGAGCTTTTGGCATCTTCAAAGTGCAAGTGTACGTGGGTTGACGACTTTCCACGTTCACAGGCGTGTGCATGGAAAATTACAATTAAAAATGATAAAAAAAATGGTTTGGGGCTTTCTTGGATTTATGTGCAAAAAGTTAATTTCGCAGGTACGAGTGAACAGTGGCCATTTGTCATGTAGCAGGGTGAACAGTGACTGTTATGGCAGGTAGCGGGCTGGTGGTAAGTGGTTTACTTTGCACAACCTTTGGGCGCTTGGTGGTATTGGGGGAAGGCCGCTTGATTCCACTCATCAAGTGTCATGTTGCCTTAGGGGCCCAACAGAAAATAGCCCATTTCCGGTGGGTATCATTCAGATTTCAAGCCCTTCCAAAATCAACATGGGCTGTCAAATGGGGAGGGGGAGATCGTGCAATGGTCAGGCGCGAGAGTTGTACGGAAGATAATGGAGGGGCTCGGTGGGCATTTAAACGCGGTGGTTTTAGCTTAATGAGGGGTTAAGGCGGGGATTAAGGTATCGAGCAAGATATGATTGGTCAATGAGTTGACTTTAATTAATCGCAGATTGATTAATTATGTCTTCTGTGGGGTTCGGGTAATATAATTTTATATTTCAAACTTTCGGTGTGGGGATATTAATGATAAAGGGACTTAATAAATATATCCAAGAAAGGGTTTATTTTTTTAGAATTAATATATAAATAATACTAAAAGTTAATATGAAAAGGCACAAAATGAATTGCGCTGAGCATAATGCATTTTTGTAATTCATTTTCTTTTTACATAGAAACATTATAACTTAGGCTAAGCGTATTTTTTGGGTTTTTCATAGAAAGGGGTATCCATGGGGGTAATTTCTTTTCCTTAGGAAAATGGTGTTTTAACCTTAGGAAAAGGGATTTATTAGGGGGAAATGAATGAATTGAAGGGGGCGAATGTTTATGAGGGGATTTTAGCATTTAATATTTATAAGTCATTGGGTCGAGGGTCCGGTTCCTCCAGAAGTCAGGGAAATGCTCTGAGCCCCTTTGACTTAAGATTTTGGGTACTTCAAACTTATTGTGGGAAATTAGTTAAGTAAAGGGTGAAATGAGTGAGTGGAAATTAGTTAGTTTGATTTTGTGAATTTTATGCCAGACTCATTTCCCATTCATACTTAGAACTTTCATGATGAGGGTGATCAATATGATTTTGTCTAAAAATTATCACAATTCTGCAACCTTTCTTCCACTTACCCATCTACTCATCCTACCATTTTTACTTCTCTTTATTAGGGTACATTTAAGCTAGCAAACCCTTATCAAACATTTTTCTTTTCTTTACAATGGCAATCTAACTAAATCTAACCTTATTACATCCCAGGGCTCAGATTAAACAGTTGAGCTCCTTTTATTTACTCTACCTAATCTACTTATCTACCAAGATTAAATAGTTTGGTCAGATTTTTATTCTCTATCTATAAACATGAAATTGAAACATGAAATAGCGAAGTTTATACATTTTTACTATCATGGATTGTGGCATAGGTTACAAACTGCACACAATCATTTATTCAACATAAAAAGTAAATGGTAGTGCCATTTTGACTAGCACACTTTCATGGTATTTTCTTTTCTTGAAGTTCATATTTTTCATCTTTTTTAACCTTTTTATTCTTTTTGTCCTTTGATTTTTCTTTTAGGACATACCATGTTTACATTTTTTAATTTCTTGAATATGGAAAACATTTTCAAAAAGAAAAGGTATGTACATATTACAGGTTTAATCTCAGCCATTCAAAAATTATGACTCCTATTAGTATAGGAACCTAACACTGTCCATCTTAGATTCCATCATAGCTCTGACACAATCCATTATGCCTTTCTTTAAACCATCCATCTTATCTTTTGTTACTTTTTGTGAGAGTGAAATTTGTTGCACTTGGTCTCCTAATTTTGATATATCATGTTGCATTTCTTCCTCTTCTTCATGAGTCATGGTAGAGCTTTTAGGTTGCTTACTAGGTGTTTCCATTTTATTTCTTCGGGGAATCTATTATCACTCAGTATTTTTCCCTAGAAGTTATTAGAAGAAGGAAAATACTAAGGTAACTACAAACCAATCTTTTAAGTATAGGCTCTAGCCAACCTATGACTCAGAGAGGGCTCTCTCTATATAATTTAGCTATTTTGCTGAGATTTTAGGCTAGTTCTTAAAGTTTAGGGGGTTTGGATCTGTATTGGAAGTTGGATGGTGGAATCCTTACATAGAAGGATAGAATGATGTCTCTGGCTATTGGGCTATGGAGTCAAAGAAGGGCAACAGAACTGGGATTAAATCATTAAAGGGAGTGTTCAATGGGCAAGCTAGTAGAGTGAAACACAGGTTTTTAGGTTGAATGGGTGAAATGATCTTTAACCAGGGTGAGAGAGCACTTAAGAATCTTCAAACCGATATTAAAAGGAGGAATAGAGGATGATCATGAGCAAAGGGCAGTTAAGAATCCTTTACTATAGACCAGATGGAAACTACCTGAACTAAGGAGCAATCAAGAATTCTTTAACTTAGATAATTTTAGCAGAAAACATACAAAATGCCTAATAGTCAAAACAGAGTATAGTGAAGCAAGTTCTGAGATATCATTCCATATTAAAGCATTTAGATTTAAAATACATTTAAGATTATGGAAAATCTTTTAAAGGAAAGTGACAACACAAAAGAAGATAATTGTTTGTATTTCGCACTACACATGAATCCAGCGAAATGTCTTTTCTTTATTCAATAATCATCTTGCTGGTCCAATAGTGATATAATAGCTTATAGTCTTTGATCAAGAAAACTATAGAAATGTCTAAGAATCCACCCAACATACTTTGAATTTTGAAGTAATTATACAAAAAATCATTACAAAATATCTCAAAACAACTTGAGATTTATTCTAGGAAATACAAATATCTTCTTGCAAGAAGATAGAGACAGTTAATGAATGGTTTCATGTTGTCCCTTTTATTATGGTTGTGTTGGCCTTTCTTGTTGAAGTGTAGCCCTTTATTCTGGCTTGTTGTTGTGGAGTTTCACGCTGGATTCCTCTTTACTTTCATCTTTCAACTGATACTCTTTAACTTTGATACTCTTTGACCCTGCTGCCCTATTTTCATCTTTTTTACCTAGCGGCCTTCATTTTTACTGTGTAGTAAATTTTTGCTGTAAATTTATCACAGTAAATCTATCATTTTGTCCCACCATTCTACATCTGGTAATTTCACATTCACCATTCTCCTGTATATTTTATCAGTCTCACTATACTTTGCAAAATTTGGCTTGGCGAGGAACAAATTTTTTACCTCATCCTCAAGGAAAAACAAGTTTTCAAAGGTGTCATATAACACTTTACCTGTTGGTAGGGCTTTTATGGATGAAGAACTGGC
The DNA here is from genome assembly GCA_000404065.3 of Pinus taeda. NCBI lineage: Eukaryota > Viridiplantae > Streptophyta > Pinopsida > Pinales > Pinaceae > Pinus > Pinus taeda. The sequence continues at coordinate 181,773 of APFE031183499.1, forward strand.
TTGTTCCTTAGCTAATTTTATGAGTTTATCACCATAGTCCAATCGTGTCATGAGTTTGTCATTGATGACCATAGGACTGGGCAGACCTTTCTCCCTCAAAATCTAGAATTTAGCCATGAACCTATCAATGGCTACCTACATATTGTGGCACTTTTCTTCCAAATTAAGCATAAGGTTCCTTTTGGAAAGGACCTTCCTTATTTCTAGAATAGTAGCAGTCCTATCTTCTATATTTAGCTCTTGGAGCTCATATCTGTTCTTGTTGTTGAGGAAGTGGATGAGTCTATTTGCATCCTCTGACTTATTTCCCAACTCTTCCTTCACTTTCTAGATAGCTTCTATCGCTATCTTTACCAACTCTGTTTGTTCAAAAATTACTTGGATTGATGGTCAAATATCATTGACAGAGTCAATAATATTGGCCCACAACATTTTTTCGGTTTGTCTAAGTTTTTTCTCCAGTGTTAAATCCTTCTCTAGGATTTTGATCCTCTCACCCATTCTCTAGGCCCTTTTTGTTTCTTCTTTCTACTTCAATTGGGAAAGTATGCAGTCTATTTCCAAACTTGCAACATTTTCTCTTAACTTGTTCATTTCAGTAGCCTGGATAGACATCTCTTCCATGGCTTTGACAAGTTTTGTTACTTTCTCTCCTGATGCATCTGTTGCTGATGTAGACTCTGTTGTTACTAGCAAGGCTATTGCAAGTGGAGCTATAGGTACTAAAGATGCTGGTAGTGTGGATGGTATTATTGTGGAGACTGTGGGGATAACATTTATTGAAGAGGTGGCCACATCTGCCTATTTTAATTGGATCAAAGCATCCAATTCCTTTTCAGTCTCTTTAAGTTGGTCATTCAATGTCAAGACCAAGTTCATTAGTTCTTCATGCCCCTGTTGGGCTTCTAGTACTTCCAATGTTTATGGATCTTGTAGCTGAGCTATTTATAGTTGTTTCTTCAATGTAGGTATGCCATCATTCTTCTTTTTGATAAGCTGTTTTGTAGCTTTTATATCCTTGGGATTGTGTCCCAATTCAATTACTAAGTCCTCTAAGGACTTGATCCTTGTTTCCTTGGCTTGTGAGGAGGCCTTCTCCAACTGGAATTGTGTTGAGATGTTGTTCAGGGAGTTTTGTAGCTAATGGGCAGCTATGGCTTTACCTGTTAGGGTGGATTATATTATCTCTACAACCTGTTTGTGCAACTCAATCTGGTCTATGGGATGAATATCCCTTGCCAACACTTCAAAATCTACCCTTTTGAAATCTAATGTTGTCTTTGGCTGCTGGGTTGTAGGCTTCACAAAGATCATCTGCAGCTTCCCTTCTTTAATGTCAAAGGCTAACATTAGCCTTCTTTGATTAGTAGGAGTCAACTTCAAATATTGTGCATATGTTTGGGCCTTAAGCCTCTCATTTCTAGCCTTGATTTCTTTATACCTTTCCTTGATATCTTGGTCTTTGTTAGCTGACATCCTGAAAGAAGACACTTCAACACTGAGTTACCTTTCCAACATCTGACTTTGTGATGTAGAAGGCTCTTGCATGCCTCCAGATGGAGTGGCAAACCTACTTCTTTCTACTCCTATATTAGTGACCTCAGCTGAGTCTTCAGTATACTCTTGCTTAGAGGCTAGATTTAGCCTTTGCCTCTTGTTTGATTCTTGTTGTAAATCAGAGGTGGCCATTTCTGAAGTGGAAGGCCCTTCTCTATTTCTTTTTTGGATCCTCTCCTCATTCTGAGGAGTCTGCATGACTAGAGGGGTGCTCATAGTAGTCTCTACTCTTTCTGGTACCTGAAAAAAAGAGTTGTCATCAAGCTGCTTTTCTAAATCAATTAGAGCATTCTCTACATCTACTCTGGTGCTATCCTAGTCTACTAGGGCACCCTCCACCCATTTTGTCTGATTGCATAAGCTTCTATCTCAGGTTTAGGATGGTGAATGAAAGGTCCTAGCTTGACCTTTTGTCTCTTCTTTCTAATGAACTCCAAAGGATCATACCTCTAGACAAAACTTCTTTGGAACTTCATATTCTATAATATCAAGTATACCTCTTGGCTAGCCTCTCTAGAGTTGCATATGAAGGGGCCTAGTTGGTCATTTTATTTTGAAAGTGGCCTTCTTCTTGGCATTGACGAAGTTTACTTCATTTGCATTGATAATTTTCCTATAGTATTCTAATGCAAACAACCTCATTGGGGGGTATCTTGGTAGCTTGTATGGTGCCAACATGCAACCATAAATCCTAATTTTTGTATGATTCTGGTAAAGGTACCAGTCACCAACTTTGATTTTCTTAGACAATTGAAGAACTCTTTTTATTTCTGGACTAATTCTAGGAGGAGGGTTTCTAGTCAACATTGGCATGATTAGATGTACAAATAAATCAATGAAATCAAAGTAAGAGTATGGAGATTGGTATTGATGGATTAATGGGGTCCAAAAAATGACTGACCTGAGCTGACACCTGGTGTCCAGTTTTTGAAGGATGAATGGGAACTTCTCTGATTGATAATATAAGAACATATGGTATAAAACTAAGGAGTACTTAAAAACCATTTCATTGTTCATTCTAAGGAATTGCTCATGCATCCTATCAGCTATATATTAGTCATAGTCATAAATGACAGCAGGAGGCTTCCCTAGAGTGTAGATGGACATGAAGGCAAGGATTATTTCATCAATTTACTCGTTGGTGGAGTAACCCAAAACAGAAGATATCATGGCCATAATATTATGGCCCCATGGAGAGAAAATGGCTGATACATATGGAGGGGAGTCCTTAGGGATGTGTTTCTCTTCTCTGATGAAGGTTTGGAATAGTTGGGCCAACTTTGTAGAGCTAAGTTTGGGATATAATTCCAACAAGTCTCCAATTGAGAGTGGGTTTAGGCTTGGTCCTAGTTGTAGTTGCAGCATTTCATTTATAGACTCAACAGTGATGGTGAAAAGGACCTTCTAGTCATGAGACATGAGAGTTCTGTGACTGGGGACGTAGCAAGCACAACACATATGCACAATTTTAGGAAAAATATGAACTTGGGGGAACTGATACTTGGGAAAAATTGACTCCCAAAGGCCAATTTCATCAACATGGTTCAGGAACTTGTCCCTACCTTGGCAACGTACTTTGAGCATGGGTTTTAGGATAGTGGTATCTTTTATTTGGAAATATTTATCTACCAAAGGAAGGTGGTCTAGGTCTAAATGAGGTGTAGTGATGGGCCTTACATCCATTACAATTGACGTAGCCATACTCAGTTCTTGTGGATTTGAGTGTGGGGGGTGATTTAGAGTTTTTAGGGCAACGAAGTTTTTGCAGTGGTTTATGGCTCACATGGTTAAAATTTAAGTAAATTTGATCTTTTTACTTAATTAACAGTGTCAAAGAGGGTGAATTTACTTGGAATTTGATAATGGAGCTAGAATTCCACGGTTAAATACCTGGAATTGGGCGGAATTGACTGTAAATGGGGTTTGAAGGCAGTTGCAGAGGTTCATACGGTACTAGTACGGACTGATGAATGAGCTAGGCTGTTTGTAGTGTCTATGGAGAAATCACGGAGGTTTGTGAGAAATTAGGTCGTTTGCAGTGGTCATAATGACTTTCTGAACTTTCAAAGGAAAAATGCACGAAAAAAGTGAAAAGAGGGGTGAACTGGCTTTTATAGGGAAAATGGTTAATTTTGGTGGGTTTCACTATTTGATGAACAGTGACGGTTTTTGGTTGGAAGGGAAAAGTGGTTTGGGACGTCCATCGCACTACTTTTGTGGTGCAGGCAGTTTTCTGGAGGGGTCATCCGATTCCATTCAGCACTTGACACATAGCATCAAGGGCCATGGGAAAAAATGCCTTATCGGACAAGTAAAGGGCATACATTACGTCGACTTGATATGCTTGTGGGGCATTGGATGTGGAGGAGGTACGATCAATGGTGATCGGGAGATGGGAGTTGCGTGGGGGTGAATGATGTGATTTGATGGGGGGGCCCGAGACTTAATCAATGGCGGTATGAGATTAATTTAGAGCTTAATCTCATCGGGAACTTTTTAACACTCGATGAAGGGTTGAGGGCGAGTTTTTTAAGTTTTTTGCGGGATAAGGGGTAGTAACATTGTTTATAAATAATCTAAGGGGTGGGGCTATTTTATATAAGGGGGTTAAATATATACAGGGTAGTGTGTTTATCGGGATTTTTTTATATTTAATTAGAAAAGTTAATATGAAGTGAAATGAGCGAAAGGAGCATTGTGCCTAGGTGTATGAAATGTTGTGTACTTTCCATATACCTGTTACTTTAGGATAAATGTATTTGGTGGGTTTTTGTACATAAAACATGTTTATAAAGGGATTTTCCTAGGAAAAAGAACTTAACCTTAGGAAAAGGAGTTTTGTGAGGGGAATGAATGAATTATGATGGAATTTAACACCTTTCCTTCTTAAGTCATCAAGCTGAGGGTTCGGTCCCACCAGAAGTCAAACAAATGCTCTGAGCCTTTTTGAATTAAAAACCATAGGTATTAATATTTTGCTTATGGAAGGGGAGTTAGTGAGTGTCATGGGAGTTAAAATGAATGAGGGGATGTTAAGTAAACCAAATTGAGAACAATTGCCTTTGTTTTGTTTACCACTTATGCATATTTAAATGATGCATTTGGAACAATGACATAAGTACTTTTTGTATCAAATGACATGATATTTCTGCAACCTTTCTACTACTTACCCACTTACTCATCCTACCATTTTTTCTTCACTTTATTTGGGTGCATTTAGGCTAGCAAACCCTCATCAATCTTTTTCTTTTCTTTACAAAATAAACTATCTAATTCTAACCTTATATCCTCCAAGGGCTCAGATTAAACTGATGAGCTCCTTTTATTCACTCTACCTATCTAATGATTTGCCAAGATTACATCGTTTGGTCAGATTTATTCACTACCTATAAACATAAAATTTAAAACATGAAATAGCCAAGTTTAAACATTTTGACTATCATGGATGCTGGCATAAGTAACGAGCTACACATAATCATTTATTATGCATAAAAAGTAAATAGTAGTGGCATTTTGACATGCACACTTTCATGGCCTCTTTTTGTCTTTTGGGGTTCATATATTCCATTTTTTGACCTATTTTCATTCTTTTTGTCCTTTGATTATTCTTTTAGGACATACCCTCTTTACAATTTTTAATATGGTGTTATCATTCAGGTTGTTCCCAAAAGTTGTAAGAAAGGGAATACGGCCAAGGTAACCACAAACCAATCTTTTAGACACATATTCTAGCCAATCTGTATCTAGAGAGGGCCCTCTCTCTATGTTTAAACTTTGTTTTTGAAAGGTATTAGGCTAGTTATGATGGTCAGGGGTTTTGTTTGATTTTTGGATGGTGAGATTCAATAGAACTAAGGTGTGAATCTGAGAAGTTCAGTCCATTGGGCAAATGGAGTGAATGAGGAGGGCTTTTTGGATTTGGTTTCTTAGCAGAGGATGGTTCCACAGAGCAAGGTAGTCAAACAAGGAGAAAACAGATATTTGTATTGGATGGGATGGGCTTAAATTGGTTGAAGGGAAGTTAAGAATACTTCAACATATTTAACACAGGAAAATGGATGATTATTACTAAGGAGCAATTAAGAATTCCCTAGCAAATAATCAATATGATAGAATGAGGAAACAGGAGCAATTAGGAGTTACACTGTTTATTCTAGTCTTGAAGAAAACACAGAGAATGATAATGAATGAAACACAGAGTGCAGTCAAGAAAATTCTGAAATAATCTTTATCATTACCATTTAGATTGTGAAACAGAGGTGATATAATGAAACTAGAAAACTACAAAACAGAAGATATAGGGGACTTATTGGTCCACTGGTTGATTCAAGAATTCTGTGACAAGTCCATCTACTTCAATTCTACATCCAGTGAGTCCAGCAACAGTTGATTCCAAAAGCTTTTGTATTCCAAAATTTTAGTATTACAGCAAAGTCTAAGAATGCCTCACCAATCCCAAATACTTCGTTAAGGGGGGTATTTATACAAAATATCTCAGAAAATATCTCATAGAGATAATATCTAGTGATTGTTATAGCTCCAAATCTCACCAGTATGGTTTGTGATGCTTCAGCCATGGCCTAGGGCAACCCCTCCTTCCAGACCTGGTCATATATCTAAAAAACAATGTTTTATTCCCTGTACGCGACACTGCCCTGAGTTAAACGCGTGTATACGCGGGTTCATACATAGCTAACCCGCGTATATGTATTAAAACACTAAAAAAATATAAAATTCCTTATTTTCGGGCGGAGATCGCGGGTTTTACCTGCTGATCACCTGTTAGTGTCCGTGGCCTCAACTGTCCCCAACCAATTCCTAACTAAAAAACTACCTTGGAGTTGGTATAAAA
>APFE031183505.1:1650-60066 GCA_000404065.3 Pinus taeda
TAATGCCACTTTGGTGCAAAATCAAACGAAACAACAGGTAGATCAACATCATAGTAAAAAATGTTTTGATGTAGGTGATTGGGTATTTTTACTGCTACATATCAAGCAAGCTATTTACGAGAAGGAAATGTTGGCAATACTACATGCACTTAAAAAAACGACGACCTTACCGAATGAGACAACTCTTCAAGGATGAGGATGTGGAAGCATTCTTTTGTGCTATTTCTATTATCCAACCAAATTGGATAAACGAAGCAAGGGATGAATGGAAGAAGGACGAAGAAGTATGGCCATTTATTCAAAAGTTGCAAAGATCCTAATTCAAACAATATTGCCAGAAATTGAAGAGGAAGGAAAAATCATATTGGAACCTGGAGCAGTCACAGAAACAAGAACTCGACAGCTACGAAATCTGATCAATTTCAGAGTATATCATCAAGTGGAAGAACTTACCCGCTGAAGATTCCACATGGAGGACAAGAATTTTATACAAAAGCATCAAGAACTACTCAAGCGTTGAGGACAACGCTTTTTGAAGGAGAGGGGCATGTTAGGCCCCTATACTACTAGTGTAACCCCTTATTGTTATTAGTAAAACCCACCTATTATATTGATGTACCCATGCAGTGCCCATATTGTTACTATTGTGCCCCATAGAAGCCCAATATTATTATTATTGTGCCCTTACATTATTATTGTTATGTAGGCTCTGATTATGTTATGACCCCTTAGACTCCTATATATAGAAAGGAGGTCGTTTCATTTGTATCATCCAAGAATTGTTCATTTATGTAATGTAAAGGAGGTTTCCCCCTCGAAGAGGCTGAATTCTAAGGCGTTGATCTATCTTCTATATCTTTTCTTGAGCTAGTTTCATAACAGATTCAATCGACATGCTAGCTACCATGGAAAAATCTAAAACAACATTTCAATTTGGGAACTAGTAATAAATATTTCATAAAAAAGATCTTGCATTTAATCTTGCCCTACAAGGCTTGAGAGCCTATCTATGAACTTAAAAAAGGACTTAATATTTTCCCTATTTCTGATCATGGGAGGGTTATCAATTCAAAAATAATTTCTTATCTAAGAGTTTGAAACTCACATTACCTAAGCTAAGCCCTCGCCATCAATGAATATAACTTCTATATGAGCCAACCGAAGAACCATATCCCTACACTCAACATAGAGGTCTTCCATTTAAAGTAGGACTTCTCTTTTGGCCTTATTCCTCTTAAGGATGACCTTGCAAAGGAGTGCCTTGATATGTCGGTAGAGCTCAATTGTATATATATATGTGTTTTTCCTACCTCTAGTGTGGTCCTTATCTGGGACATAGTCAACAACATAGGTCAAGATCTTTGCATTAGTAAACTCCCATCTATCTTACAAGACCCCTTCAACTGCATGATGAATTTCTTCTTGAATGTTTACTGGAGTATGCATGTGGAATCATCAGGTCACAAAATGCGCATGGAGATGAGCTCAAGCATTGCCCTCCACATAGTTTGACAAGTCTCGTCGACTTCGAGCTCACTGTAGTGGCATGGTGGAGGGAAAGAAGGGGGCATTGCATGAACATGGAGAGACACATGCAAAGGATACCAACTGGGAGAAGTTGCAAGAGGGTATGGTAGTGAGGAAAAGTAGTGAGGGTATAGTAGTGATGGTGCAACCATCTTCCAGAACCACCCTTTTAATGTGTTGACACTAGCGATGTGAGGTGCGTTAATGATGGGCGAGCTCTCAAAATCATATCAAGGACAAATGAGGGTGGGTAGTGGCCATGCCTCCTCCCTCTATTGAGTAGAGTGATTGCGGGGTACCCCTCTCAAACACGCACACACCATTTGTGTTATTTGTCACCCCATACAAGGAAATTGTAACTTGATTTTAAATTATTATTCATTAATTATAAAGAGAATTACTGTAAATTATATATATATATTCTTAACCATGAAGATTCAATCCCATTCTACCATGGAAATTTTTAATGTGGAGGTTTTGTTACAATACCATGGCTTACTAATACCACATGCCCAAAAAACCACAACTTGTGCTCACATGACTTTTTCTTTAATTAATCAACTCAATTAAAAAGCCGTTTTGAGATAAACCTCACTTTTTAATTTTTGACTATTAAAATATTCTAAAATGTTTCATAAAAGTTAAATATCTTCCAACTAATAATTATTGATAATTAATTAAAATATTAAAATCCCCCTAATCTTTTTAACTCTAACAAAAACTATTATTTTTTGCACTATTATTTTTTGCTGTTTATTTTATTTGTGCTATCCAACATTATGTAGATGTAATGAAGAATTAAGATGTGCTGAACTCAAATGTGAGTTCGACGATAGAGCCTAAACAAATCATTACGTAATTGTTTACAACATAATTTGTCAATGAAGGATGAAAGATTCCCCAAGTTTTGTAGTGGTCCTAAGCTCTAAACCCAAGAAGAGAATTCATGGCATAGCCAACGAGAGATTGCCACCTTTTATGACATGTTGTGACACGTGTAGGGCATCAAAGCATGATGATTAGGACATTGTCAAACCATTGGGTGACTAAGGAAAGAAGTACAGGCACAACGGTGATTGCAAAGACTTTGATGAAGATTCAGACAAGGTGTGCTTATAAAAAAAGGCATTAAGTTTGAGCTTATAAAATAGTGTTAGTGTATTATATTCGCAAAGAGTTCATCATTGAGGTAACTCCAAAGGATGGAACGCATATCGAAATTGATTATTTAAGGTATGAAAAATTTCAAACAATTTTTCAAAATGCTTACTTGAGGTAGGTATGTTTTTTTGGGGTTAGAGTTAATATTAAAAAAATGCAGTTAATGTTTTTAAAATAAATAAAAAAATATTGTAAATTATATTTAGTTTAGTATTGGAGTGTTAAATTTATTTAGAATATTTTACAATTTAGTATAAATTATAAATTAAGATGTATTATTATTTTTTATTCAATATAAGTAAGTGTGTAATAATTAAAATAAAATAATAATAATTAAAAAAATGTCAATGTTAATTTTAAATAAAATATATTTAATTAGTAATCATTCATTTATATATATATAAAATAAATATTTTGAATTTAAATATACTTTACTATTTTAATGATTTAAATCTTTATGGGATTTGTTATTTATTATAACTTAATTTTAGGAATTTAATTTTTTATTGAAATCATTTGCCAAATTTATTAGATAAATTATGATAACTAGCTTCTATAAATATATAATAAATAATTGAAAGTAGATAAATATTTTAATGGTTAAAACATTTATGTATTTTGGTATTCATTATAAACTAATTTTGGAAGTTTAACTTCTCAATGAAATGGCATTGTAAGACTTTCGAGCTTGGAGGCATGTTATTTGGAGGAGCACACTTAGATACATAGAATTCACCAACACATTTGCTAATTTGCAACCATTATTGAAATTGTCAGATCGCTTGCCTTGCATGAAATTTGGGGTTTCCTTACCTAGGAACCCATATCACTTGAGTGGCATGCCATCGTGAGTTCCATTGGTCGAGTGAGAGGAGAAAGCATGCATGATCCATTGAAAGATAGTGGCACAAGTCAGCATGACACAGTAACATGCAAAGAATCAATTATGGGGATTTCACCATTTGAACGAGGGTAAGGTTATGTCGGTTTGAAATGTGTAGACAAGGACACGTCAGGTGAGATGTATGATCAACTTGGGTGCATAGACAAGGAGGGTCAGGGAAGATGGATGGTCATATTGAGTAGTAGGTGAAGAGGTGCAAGCATGCAAGGGGTTTGCCCAAGTTACATGAAGGGACATGATGGTTTGCATGGTGTGCAAAACTTATGTATATAGAATTCGGTTGGAAGCGATCAATGTGGTACAACACACAATTCTTAGCTGCAAGTGATACCAAGTCGCAACAAGTGCACACCATAGCCTAGAACAAAGACACAAGTGATACAAAGTAGTGGGAGCCTTTGCACAATGAGGTTGTGTGCTACTTAGCTCAAGTAAGAATTTGGACCAAGGCTTTTCTTGGGGCATAGTATAGCTTAGAAGGTGTTGGGCCGAGGGGAGTTATACTAGCCTTGTGCTAAGGTGTTGCCAAATGAAGTTTTGAGATGAGGGCAAGCCAAGTTTAGGCCAAGTGTGGGAGCCAAGGATGAGATGAATTCGGGAAAGTGTTGAACTAAGGAGGAATTTAAGTTCCAACCAAGTGTTGGAACAAGGAGGGTAGCCAAAATTTGGTAGAGAGTTTTGTATGAGGATTTGAACTGAAGTCTGTCTAAGAATTTGGATAGGGAATTGAGTTTTGAAATGAGTTGAATGAACAAGGGTTGTAAAGGCCAAGTGGGTTGAGTTGTTGTAAGGAATATTTTCCACACTTGTATATAAAATCACTTTTATGTGTTAGGCTTGCTTTGGGCTTCCAACCTAAATGTTTGTGTCTCTTACATTATTGCGTATGGATGTTTAATTGATGGAAATTTGGTTAAATATAAAATATCGCTAATGAATTAACTTAAATAAGTAAATAGGTGTAGTCCAAGTTTAGTGCAACCAAGTGGGCATACCATTATCAGGAACAATGTTGGTGCTACAAACTCAAAGGTCCACAATGCACCATAATCATCATGGGTCCTCTTGGGGCTATGACAAGTGGTATCAAAGATAGATCTAATTATTGCAAACGATGAAATTATTACATCCAAAATAGAGAAGTATTGCAAGTTGTATTACATGGATGTGAGGGAAGGTATTGGCTATCCGATCAATTGAGGAAGATGATCCATGGAAAAGGAGGTAGCTTGTGACAATGAAAGCTAGAAGGTGAATGTTGAAGTTGTTAACTAGAGTTTGGCCTAGATGCATGAGATCATCACATAACAAAATGAGTTGAAGAAGAAAGCAACTAATTTATTGGTCAATATTAATGCATTCAATGTGGAGATGGCTAGAATAGGTACTATTATCATAAAACAAAAATCAATACTTGAAGAGATTAAGCGTTGCATATGTTCCACATATCACTTTGAAATTTTTTACTTAAAGAAGAATAAGATGAAACTTGACAATCTAGGAAGAGTCTAGAAGGTTTGAGTCGAAGTAGGCCCAAGTGGTTGGGAAATATCACAAAGTTTGAAACTTAAAGAGAATGGAGCTTTTGCCGCAATAAAATAGACACATATAGTGGAAGGTAAGAATCCTATATGTTCTCAAGGTCATAACGTGAGCAAATGTCCATGAAAAGGTAGGTTAGTTGAGGCAAGTGAGGAAGCTATCACATCAAATTGTAAGCCACTAAAGGAGGGAGGATCACAAGGATAGGTTTTAACGAGCATGAAGAAGGAACATTACTTGTGTTCTAAGAGGCATTAGGGACTATCCATTGAAGGGAAAGTTTTATTAATTGGTATAGGATGGAGAAGACACATAGACACCAACAATAGAGGATTTTCCTATTGTGGAAGCAATTCTACCACAACTAGTCTCAAGAGAAGTTCTTGAGGTGGTTGGGAGACTTGCATCTTTCGTTTAGGAAAGGGAGCAAGAAGAAGAAGAAGAAGAAGAAGTGTTGTAGCAAAGTGAAGATGAGGTACGCATTTGTTTTGTCATGTGATGTTATTGGGAAAGAAGGTGACTATAGTTGTATACATTGGTTCTACTTATAACTTTATCAATTAGAAGACAATGAAGTCTCTTTGTTCTGATTTGGAAGAGGATGGAAGTTGGTACAAGGTGGTCAATTCAAAAATTAAACTAATCATAGGAATTGCAAACTCTACATCTATTAGGATAGGTGACTAGTTTGGTAATGTATATTTTAGGGTTATTTTGTTAGACAACCATGCAGTGGTATTAGGATAGGGTTTCTTCAAGAACACCAAAGAATTTCCTTTATTAGTAGCAGACCATTCAATTTTCCCTGACAAGAGGAGATCATTGAGTGTATCGATGGTAAAGAAGAATAAATTTGGATTAGTAGTCGAGGATTTTGGTAATTCGGCTAGTTGGAGGAGTTCACAAGGAGGTGAACAACCCTCACACCATGATATCACAGCCTAAGAGAGGCCAGGCTATTGCTACCATTTTCCAAAGGAGAATTGGGGATGTGGAGACAATAGCATAATCTATATTTTGGAGGTTGGATTATTTGCGACTAAGATATGGAGGTGGAGATCATCACACCTTCATAACTATGATAGAGTAGGAAGGAAAACAAATACATGAGAGTTGGTTCGAATATAGTAGTTTGGAAAGGTGAGGAGGCCTTCATTCAGTTTGAATTGGAAGGAGACATTGAGATAGGAGAGGAGGACCGAGACCCTACAACTATTAGGAACTATTATAGGTAAGTGATGAGTTATTGTAAGGAATATTTGCCACACTTGTATATAAAACATTTTTAGATGTTAGGATTTTTTGGGGCTACACACTTATATATTTGTGGCTCTTGCATTATTGTGTATAGATGTGCCATTAATGTAAATTTGGTTAAGTATAAGATTTGTGCTAATGACTCAACTTAAAGAAGTAGAGAGGCATAGTCCAAGTTTAATACAATTGAAGTGGGTGTACCATTGGGAGGAAAAACATTGGTGTTGCATGCCTAAAGTCCATAGTATGCCATAATTCATGCTGATCATCCTAGGGCTATGACAAGCATGCTAATTCTATTTTTATGTAAATTTGTATAACTAGTTTCAAATTGAGAGCACAAACACCTTAACAATTTTAATTAGCTTACAAAGAGTACAAATTCCATACTGATAAGCAATAAAAATTGCCATCTATCTTATGGTTTGGTATAATATCACATATAATAAAGTATATTTAGTAGATAAATGAAGACATAAAGGTTTGTGAAGTTTTTACATAAGGAGTTGTACCCCAGGCAAAGCTAATGAACTCATATTTGTATGGTAGGAATATAAGTTGAAAATAAAACCATTGTATGATGCATTGGAAGTGAAAGAAAAAATTACAAGGCGGAGTTATTTTGTTGGAAACCCAATTAGAATCATATCATGACAAATTCACACATGAAAATCTCTAGCCGTTTATTTGGGTTGAGTAGTCTGTCAAAAATAATACCATTGATGAAGAACAAAATACTATAAAGAAAGGGTTTATTTCTATAGGAAAGATTTAACAAGAAATAATTGGTTTTCTCAACTAAGAAAGATGATAAAATTACTTAAATTTGAATGATATAGAATAAGGATGAACCGTTCATTTGTGTTGAATAGTCTATCAAAAATAACACCATTGATGAAGAACAAAATACTATAAAGAAAGAGTTTATTTCTATAAGGAAAGATTTAACCAGAAATAATTGACTTTCTCAACTGAGAAGGATGATACAATTACTTAAATTTGAATGGTATAGAATAAGGATGAAGATGAAGTTTCTCCCGAGTGATCTATGTCAATATCTACATACAAGTAGAAATTTATGTCTATGAAGATATAAATTTAGACTATAAATATAATAATATTCTCATTATAAATTTGATAAATTAATATAAATAACTTAAATACTTTAAATTTCATATAAAAATATATTAAAATTAATTATTACACTTAATAAAGGTGGTTAATATCTTTATTAAATTAAACATTATAATCATTAACCAATTCAAAACTATAATATTATTTTTTCTTATTTTTTTTCAGAGTTGTTTCTAAGTGAGACTTTTTGGAATTTCAGGCTGATTTCTTGCTAAAATATCGCAAAAAAATTTGTAATTATATTTGGATTTCTATTATTTAAACTGATTTTTCAAAAACATATAAATTCAACACTCTGAAAAACCCAATCAATAAATCCCTACCAAATTTTAAACAAATTAAATAAAACCAAAAAAACATTTCTAAAAATCTAACGTATAAAGCATGCCTTTTCTTTCATGCACTTCTTTAATCAAATCATGAGTAATGCTGTATTGTTGTTAACTCAAAAGATTTAAAACATAAAAATATAACTGCAACAGCTACGTGGAGGTTTCTTCCCTTACTCTTAAATAATTGTATATAATAAGTTGGATAACCATTAACACTATTTAATTCAACACAGATCCCAACAGTCTATACTTTAAGCATTATTGATTATTAAATTTTAAATTTATTTTTATTTCATGGCAACATGACTTTAACATCCTTAAGGTACTTGATTGAGTATGAACTCCTTAAACTTTCTTCCTCTAAATCCTCCACATTTATTTTATTATATTAGAAATCTTGTCATGATTATCCCGGCACAAAGAATCTTCTGCAGTAATGTGAATCTGGACTATACCTCCATAGGATCTTACCATAAACAATGGGTGGTTAGAGAATATATAATTATCACTTCTTTGAAACCAAAACGACACAATGAGTAGTTTAATCAATACACATTTTAGTTGTTGTAACAATTACAATATCTTTGTGTGGGTAATTGGATATGCTTTGGTGGTTATAATAATTATTTTATTGTAAGAAAGTTATTAACATGTAGTTCTTCATCACCTCAACAAAGTTATTTTTCTTTATCTAATATCTATATAAATTAAAAAAAATTATGAATTAAAAATATTAAAATAAATTTTGAATATTAATATGCTTTAATTTTTAAAAATAAATTAATATATATTTTTTCTTTAACTTAAATTTTAGTTAGAGTAAATATAAAATTTTAGAAATAGTTAGTCTTTTAAAATGTAAATTTGTTATATTTTTTTACTGTTTTGGTTACAATTTTTTTCCGTAGATTTAATATATTTATGAATTTAATATTTTTTCTAATACATTTATCTTATTCACGGAACTTTAAATTTTAATCAGAGTAAATATAAAATTTAAAAAATAGTTACTCTTTTAATATGTAAATTTTTTATATCTCATTTTAATATATTTCTTTTACAATTTTATTATATTTGTTTTCAGGTAGATTTTATATATTTATGAATTTTTCATCATCTCCAAACCATGTTCGGACTTTCGTCTAAGGATTGGTCCTTGGTGGTGCGTATATGAGATTTACTGTTGCTGCATCGCCTATCCAAATTCCTGAGGCTCACTTCTGCAACTGGGTTCATCCGCCTGTCATTCTCCGGTGCTGGATAATTTGAAATTTCCGTTTGTCGATGCCCGGATGACTGCCATTAATAGGGGACCTCAACATAATCTGGTTATGGATTATGCTCGCCGTCAATCCACATTTCCCTATAGACTATAGATGGCTCATTTATATCTCTATGTCAGAAGGGTTATATCTGGTTGCAAGTGAATCTATCTCTGGCATCATATCCTTAATTCTTCATCCGATCCCATCCTTTTCCTGATGAGGAAGTACTACCTTCTTTGACTATTTGGCTTTTTCCCTCTGTATGAATAAGCCTTGTGGTACTTTGTCTGAGTGGCCTATCTGGGGAAATCTTCTTTTTGGTCATTGGGATCTCTATTGTTGTCCTTCTATATGGACTTCCCGTCTGACAACTCTGTGGCTTCTGCACTGGTGCGGGCCACTCTAGACGTGGAGAAAGCCCACGTTAGCCAATCTGCCAATGCTGAATGGGCTGCCACGATGTACACGAATATCTTTCCTGCTACTCAAAAGGATCTGTCACCCAAGGGTGGTGACTTTGCTTCCATCCTGAAGCGTAAACCTAACCGGCCGATTAAATCCTCTCCTTTGCCTGATGCCATCAACTTGGATGGGCCTCTATTATTTGACAGAATTTCTAGTTTGCAGAAGAGAGCCTTAGTGGGACGTTGGCATTTCCCGCCAATGGAGGAGTCACAATTACGATCCTGGATCGAGGCCAAATGGGATCTCCTGCTTGGCTACTCCCCCACAATTGTTAGGCTTATGAATGACTGGTTTAGCTTCCATTTCCTCCGGGAGCGGGATCTTGAGATTATCTTCTCTAAGCCTTCGGTCCGGGATCGAAGCTTTCTATCTCTTTACAGGTGGTATAGAGGATTTAATCCGCTCAAGTGCACCCCTCTAAACAATTACATATGGCTCGAGTTACCTGGTCTTCCCATTGAGCTATGGAACAAAGAATCTATTGAAAAAATTGGTAACGCTATTGGAAGATACATATATGTTGATCCCAGATGTATAGGCGCAAAGGATAAACGTGTTGCATGGGTCCTCATTGAAAGGGGTTTTAGAGGCGGCTTCGCTGAATCGATTGAATTAAACCGGGATTCGTCAAATGTCCACCAACAGTTGGACTATTGGGGAGTACCTTTCAGGTGCTCGGCGTGTCATAGAACTGGCCACCTTCTTACTCAATGTCCTCATAGACAACCATATAAATACAAATATAAGAACCTGTCAGTGAAGAAAGCTGGTGATTCATTCTCAAACGAGCATTTGACTCATCCCCTCAGCGTTGACCAATTTTAGGGCCCGTTTAAACCGAAATCCGGTTCTCTTCAAGAAAAGGCTCGCCCAGGGACAAATCCTCTGGTCTTTTGCGATCCCGCTCGTTGTCTGTTTGACCACACGGTCGAGATAATGGGTCCGATGTTTGTTGTCCCCGAGCTTCTCACACGCCCAAGCTCGCACAACGGCCTCTCACTGATCCGCCCTCATCTCGACAACGATTCTCTTTACCTCCACATCCTCCTGAACCTTCCCCGGATGTGGCAATTCCCGTCCCCCACCCGATTGACAAATCGGCCTTGGCGGGCCCTTCCCATTCCATTCAATATGTTTCATCATCTCCGCTGTCCCCCGCAGCAAACCCTTCCCTCCCCACTGGGCATCTTTCTCCTGTCATAAATCGAGAGGATCCTAAAGGAAAGGCTATTCGTGAGTCTTTTACTCCTATTAACTCTCTGTCATCCTCTGAAAAAAATTATATTGATTGTGATATTGAACTGCTAGTGAAACAAGCTACATTAAACTTGAAGCCTCTTATCATCCATAAACTCGACCGTTCTCCTTCCCTGGTCATTAGTCCAAAATCCGCCAGAAATATTACTGTCCGCTGCAAAGAAAGGTGGGGAAGCAGACACTTTAGAGGGAGAAAGGGAAGAAAGGATATGTCTTCCAGGGACCTAAATCTTATTGACATTCCTGTTTTAGAAATTGCTTAAGATGATTTCTCTCCTAAAGGGCCTCTTATATCTTGTCGGCCATCTGACGACCGAAATGAATAACATCATGTCTATGAATATCCGAGGCCTTGGAGCAGACTCAAAGTTTTTGGCTCTGAAGGACCTCTTTAGATCTACAAAGTCCAGATTGCTTTTGATTCAGGAAACAATGCATGATTGTAGCCAGACCATTTCTTATTTTAGAAGGATGTTCCCTACTTGGCATATGGTGGCCACTAATGCTGTTGGTTTGTCTGGAGGGCTTGCTGTATTATGGGATCCTACTTCGATTAAAGCGGTTGCCTTTCAATGTTTTGCAGGCATTCTTATATTAGCCTATTTTCGAAATTGTTCAGATCCTGTACACATATTAAATATATATGCCCCTCATAGACAGCGTTTTCCATTCTGGGAAAAATTTCTAGCATTTGAACTTTTCGATATTGATTCCTTGCTGATTGGAGGTGATTTTAATAGTACATTGTGTGTTGATGAGATTTGGGGTATGTTTGGTCAATTTAGTATCCCTAAATTAATATCATTAATTGTCAACCCGGGGCTCGTAAGCTGATGAAGTGAAGGTGTACTATATGTACTTAAGCAACCTCTTAGAGCTTTTTGTCGTTTGGGGGGTGTTTTTTGTGATTAATTTATCTTCCTAAGATGGAGTGATGTATTTATAAACAAATGAGTGATGGTGTGTGTGGAGTGAATTCTAGATGAGTGAGGGTGTGTGATTAGTGGTTTCTAACTACTTGCTGAAAAGGAAAACTTGAAGGAAATACACGAATTAAAATGAACTGAAATAAAAGAACCACTTTCTAATGGTATTAAACACCATTCATGCTGCTGCAAATAAAAAGTAAGACAATCACTTAAAAGACCAATGATAATGTTTATCTCTTCCTAACTCTCCGCCTCTAACACATAGCACTATGTAAGACACGATTAAGAAGTAGCTAAAGATAAGTCTAAGAAATGATAAAGAATGAGAAAATCTACTTTTAAAGACTAGTTATAATATTTTGCTCTTTCTAACTCTCTGCCTCTAACACATAGTACTGTGTAAGACACGATTAGAAAGTAGTTCAATATTAGTCTAGAAAGCACCCAAAGCCAGCTGCAAGTGATTAGTATTCTGATCTCTAAGAGATAAACAATTTATAGTAAGAGACCATTCATATATTAGCAGACAGTTTTGAAAATTAAAACTAAAAACTAGTTATGGAAATAAAGTAAGGAGCAGCAACTTTAAATCTGTCAACTGAAACTACCACTAGATGCAAAGAAAATACATAAACACACAAATAATCTCGGGTCAAAAACCTGCAAAAGAGCAATGCTGATCAGCTTAAAGAAAAGATCCAAAACGAATTAAAATGAAGTGAATTATGCTGTACATAGATCAAGAAAAGAAAATGTTGAACATGAAAATACTATACAAGGCTAGTATGAACAGGGGCCCTCCATTCACATAACCCAAAGAAGACTCAAAGTGTTGAAAGCTCCAAAACAGCACTGTTTCTATTACTCCATGTGCAGAAATTCACAGTTAAGAGTGCTAGAATAGCACTATAAAAACAGAGTCTTGGGAATGCTCAAAAATTACAACAAGTTCATAAAAATACAGCAAATAAAAGTTAACACAAGCGTACGCAGACGCAAGTATTTATAGGCATCTGAAGGATAGCCTATGCGTGCTGCTAAAACTGAAAATAAAAAAACTGTCATGCATAATAAAAGCTGCAATAACACGTCATGAGCCTGCGTGGGTGAGCTGGAGGTCCTGGTCGTCATGGGCATTGAATCCAGAGTTGGATTATGTCCCCCACATCCTGCGTAACACGAGCAAGTCACCGTCTGAGCTGACGTGACCCAACAGCTTACGCATCACCGTTAAGCTGCCTTCGTTGACCGGATCTTGCCCCTGTTTGACCGGAGGTACAGATGACGTGAATGATTGAACAAATGGCACAGGAACCTCAAGCACCTTGATACCTAAGTACCCATGTGGCTCTTTTGGCAAAATGGCACGTGGAACCTTGAGAACAACAAAAAGGCTGCAGAATCTCCAGATGGCTGCGGAATCATCAGATAGCTGCAGAATGCCTGTAAATATGTCAAAATCAAAACAAAACAGTCACACATTAGCAAAGCTCACTTGATCATGCTTAATGACATCTAATGTAATGATCTGGGTGGTTTTACATTGAAAATGAGGCAAAAGAGAGAGGTAAGTGATGAAAAACAGTAGGTAATAGTGGATGAGGAGATTTAAGTTAGAGGCTCTACAGGGGCATCCCTTTTTCTTCTTCCTGGATGCTTAAAGCACTTCTGCTTAATCAATTTATTGTAAATAGGCACATCTTTGATTTCTTGAAGAAGGGGAATCTTTACACATAGGTTTTCCAATTCTCCTAGAAGTTCAGTTTCTTCTGGGGTAGGCTGGTGTGGTTGGGCTAATCTTTCAAGAATGGGTGGATTTGCTTTAAGGTTGCTTTCCTCTCTTTTTTCCTCAACCTCCTTGTGTGGAGAGGGAGGTTGGTTATATGGGAGAATTCTCCCATATCTCAGGTTGATCTCCTGAATTTCAATAACATAAGTTGGGTATGATGTCTCTCCATCGTATGTTTGTTGGGTCTGCCTATTGTTTGGGTTTGGATTTGGTTGGGCAGGAATCTGGGGTGGCCTAGGTGGAGCAGAGTGCAGGAGTTGCAGTTGGGTAGGTGATGGAAGCAATAGAGCTAGAACATTGTTGAATTGGGGCCTCCACCCCTGGGGTGGGGTATTCTACTGATGTTGTCGCTGATTGTAAGGTTGAAATGACTGGTTGGGTGGCTAGGAATGATATTGAGATGCATAGGACCAAGGAGGGGGTGTAGACCAGGAAGGATGAGAAGGGGGTCCCTAAGAAGGTGTAGTTGTGTTTTGGTTGGGTTTGTAATATGCATGGGATGATCCTTGCACACCCTGCTGGTATGGTCTATGCTGAGGAGGTCTCCTTTGGTTAATGTAGAAAAGCTGCTCAGTGACCCCTTCAACTCCTTGATATACAACTTTGAGTCCAGGCAAGGAAGGACACTTGTCTGTTGAGTGGTTCTCTTCACAGACTGAGCAAATCTCAATATAGTTTAATGGGCATTTGTTCCTAGGATGCCTTCTGGTTCACATAAAATAGAAGATGGCTAGGGCTCTCTCTGCTTCCTCTTACTTTCTTCTAGTATGCATGGTATCCAATTGTAAAGCAAGGGTTTGCAACATCTCACTTTTGAAGTCCTCCAACATATTTCCAATTTCACCCTTGATGGATGAGTTGGAGGATGATGTACTAGCCATAGGTTGACTACTTCTACTCTTGTTCCTGGTTGCCCTAGAATGGTTTCTAAAGAAAGTCTTGATGTCCTCATAGGGTAGTTGGTAGATATTACCTCCTGATAACATATGTAGGGTGTCTAGGATATCCTCCCTCACTCCTCTAAGTAAAACCAACTTCAATGACTCAGGGTCAAGTGTGCACCTGGCTGAGCTGAGCTGGAATCCCTCTTCGTAGTCTTCTAGGGATTCATCATGGCCAATGGTCATCCTGAAAATTTCATCTTTAGTGTCCTTTAACCTACAGTAATCCTTATATTTGTTGTTAAAGGCCTACTGCATCTGAGCCCTATTGGAAATAATACTGAGAGGGGGGGGTGAATCAGTATTAACAAATCAAACACTTTTTCATTTTCATGCTCAAATTAATATACACTACTTCAATTAAGGATATCCACATATATACGTGTTGGTCACTTTAATTGCTTGTTAATTAAACAGTCGAGTACCACATAAATTGTCAACCCAGGGAAGTCTAATTATTTCAAAGGTAACTACGTACTATATGTACTCAATCTTAATAGCACTAAAAGTTGTAGTACAAACAAATCACACCTCGTTTAAAGCTTCACTCTGTGTTACAACAATTATACTCTATTGTAGATATCTAACAAGAGATGAATAATTGAACAGAAAGAATAAATCTGCAAAGGAAAATAATGGCTATGCTATAACAGAGGATCGGGACCCTATCCCCAGAGCGGGAACCTTTAGCACCTACCTCTTTTTATCTAGTTCGCCAATTCACTCTGTAAACCTAATCACCGGTGAGACACTCATGAAATAACATCAATCAATTAAGAAAAAACAGAGTTTCAACAAAGGTAAAACAACATCCAGAAACAATACTTGTTAACAAGGTATGAACAGAAATCACACTTAACACACTGCAGAAAGATAATGGGTGAATCTTGTGATGAAGGTGGGCCCTATCCTTCCCACAAGATTCCCCAGGAAACAAGAACTAAAATGAAATGTTCAGAACAAAACTTTATTCATTCATCAATATACCATATTACAGAAAAGATTCAATCTCATTCCCTCAGCTAAAACCTCTTGTTACAGTCTGTTCATCCCCCCTTCTAATGTAGATGTCTCCTCTTTATAAAGAGGAGACATCTATTACAAAATATTTACATTATAGATTCTAGTTCAACCCATTATACAAAAATAGGGAAATCAGTTTCCCGTCAACATAATGTTGTTACAGTAATTTAGATTATAAACGTTACATCCAATGTAACAGCCTCCTCGGTGATCGATCGGGTTCCTTTGTTGCTGTCAAATTTAGTACGCAAACCTCAACTGTTTCAACTTCGAGATTTGCGTGTTGTTCTTGCTGTTTCAGCTTCGAGATTTGCGTGTTGTTCCTGCTGTTTCAGTAACTGTAAAAGATAGTCCCGCCAACTTCAGGCAGTTTCAGCAATGCGGGCTGCACATCATTCTTTAATTGTTCAACAACTAATCAACTTCAAAGATTAATTATGAAGATAACATTATTATATGTTAAATAATTAAACATATAGTGATGAGAAGAGTCACTGCATACCTTTGGAATAATTGAGTCAAAACACTAACAAGGACTTTCAAATATGGGTTGAAAATGGTGATATTATAACAAAATGTATAGTCAGAAAGAGACAATATGAGGTCCTAACATCCGCCCCAACTGAAAGGATTGCATGTCCCCATGCAACTTCTACTCTGAGTCTGAGTC
The DNA here is from genome assembly GCA_000404065.3 of Pinus taeda. Classification (NCBI taxonomy): domain Eukaryota; kingdom Viridiplantae; phylum Streptophyta; class Pinopsida; order Pinales; family Pinaceae; genus Pinus; species Pinus taeda. The sequence goes on from APFE031183505.1 coordinate 17,847, forward strand.
GGAATACTGGGATGTACAGCGCAAATTCCTTATGCAGTAAGTATAGAAAGTTTTGTCAACCATGTCTCTGAAACCTTGGACATTCTGAACTTTTTTCCATGCTACAAGCTCCTCCTTTTTGGACAACGTGAACTGAGCCTTGTATTGTTGTCCTGGCAACCATAGAAGAGGGAAGTGAAAGTGATAACCCAACCACTTCTCAACACACTGTTGAATACATTTAGCATGGTTAGGTATTCGTGAGATTGTTGCTTGAATATTGAGAGGGTTAAAGGGATGGTACTCCCTTCTCTCCTTAGGGTAGTGTTCCCAAAATAGATTGTTTGCTTCTATGGCCAAAGTTCCCTTAGTCTTGACATAATGTTGGCAGTCCTCCAAGACTGCTGCCTGTATTTTTTTTATATGGTCAGTCATTACCGGCTCTCGTAGAACCCGTTTATGTTCAACAATAAAAACAACGACATTCTGTGGCTTAGCTCAGATCCAGAGAAGGCAGTTCTCTTCATTGTGTGTTGCTGACATGAAATCATTTTTCCAGGTAAGCTGATTAGCCAAGAAAGAAACGAAGGCTCTAATCTGAATATCACCAACGAGAGGAATTAAATTAAGCTTCCTATCTTCAGCATGGCCTCATTATGAAGATAGAGTTCACATAACAAATTCTGTTCACTATTTGACGCTTCTGCAAAAGTCTTAATAAATTGTTGAGGTGTAGACACCTCGTGGGGTCGTCCATCTCTGATCGCTTTCACTTGGAGGAATGTTAAGCGTTCTCTCAGAAACACAAAAAAATTAAAAGATGGTTTTCTAGTGGTGAGTAATCTTTGAACCAGGTCAAAGATAAGAGACAATCTGGTTTTTAGCTTTTTGTTTTCCTTGTGTTGTGCACGAGACTGTTCGAGGACTTCCCAATTTCTATATACATGATTCAACCATAATGATTTATGTTGCTGAAATGCCTTTTCTTGTGACAGATCATACTCTCTCTTCCATGTATCCCTCAGTTCTTGAAAACTGGAGGTCTGAGTGAAAACAGTCCTTTCACATCGAGGTTAAGTCTAGGTACATATAGTATTTAAAGACTTTGGTGCTGGTTTTTCATTTGTAACAACTAGGATAGGCCGGGGCAGTTGTGGTTTTATTTCTTCCTTAGATGTCTTCGAAGGCCCTGCTGGTTCTTGTGTAACAGCAGGGCGTTCCTTTTTAACTATGACAGGAGCAGATACAGGAGTGGATCTAGGCAACGGGATTTCGATTATCTTATAACCGGCTCGAGAATAGAGATCACCACATTCACTGCACATGTATTCATTGTGTCGATCCTTTTCTGCACTCTTCTCAGCTGCATATGCTACCTGAGCTAAAATATACAGATTGAGTTCTTTTTCATAAGCTTCCCTTGCCATCATTAACTCATGCTTATAAGCCTCAATCTCAGGTTTCAAAAACTCGTTTTCTTCCTGAAGGGAGGCTAAAGTAACTGGGCCTTCTGTAGCAGTTGCAGGTTCCAGTGGATGGGAGGATCGTTGTTGGCAGCTTCATCGTTTGCATCCTCAACAGGTCGTTCTTGTGTAACACCTGTTAGGTCAGTGGCTGGTTCTTGTGAAACAGCCACATCTAGGTCGTCTATCTTTTGTTTCTCAATAGGTGGTTCTTGTGTATCACCTATTAAGTCAGTGGTTGGTTCTTGTGGAGTAGCCACGTGTTGTACATCATCTTGGGTGTCTACTTTTGATAAATCAGCAGCTGGTTCTTGTGGAGCAGTTGCGTCTTCTGAAAGAAATGATGTCACAAAATCCTGAACACTTTACATTTCGGTACGCGAGGGTGAGGAAGGTAAGGATTCAGGCCCTGGTAGGGTACAGGGTTTTAGGATGATAGGTGGGGAATTTGGGGTGATGGTCTCAGTTGCTACAGACGTCCTCTTTCATATTTGAGGTAAGGAGGCAGGAAAAACAGTGGTTTTTCTCTTACGAACATTTTTCCTTATGGTAGGGGGATTATTAGTAATAGCAACTTCCTTAATTGGAACCCTCGTTCTTCTCTTTAGTGGGGGTGCAGCCTTTTCTTGCCTTTTCCTTTTGAGCTTAATAATGGGGGTATAATCATCCGAATTATCACTAGGGATATGGATGATGGGAGTGGATGATTTAGATACATTAAGGGGTGGGGTCTGTTGAGGATTTTCAGTGTCCAATTGAGGTGTTTCGGCTGCTGGTTACTGAATTTCAGTAGCTTCCTGGAGATTTTTTGCTGCCGATTGAGGAATTTCAGCATCTTGCTGGGGAGGGTTGTCAAGGGGAGGGGGATTCTGTAGGGAAAAGACCCTCTAGATTAGGAGTTGAACCAAGTGATGGTGCATGAGGGAGAGGAGTGGGTGCCTTGCATTCACGGAATAGTGTGACATATTCTTTAGACAGCCAAGCAGATAGTATGGCATATTTAATAAACGACCATGTCTTAAATGATTCAACAACACAAAGTCATGCTGGTACACTACCTGGTAACGTCCTTCACAGGTGAAGTAGTGCTTGACGAACTTTGCAACCTTTGGCTATGGTGGTGGTAGTTAAAGAAGTGCAACACTCATGCCTTTAGGTTCGACCTGCTCCCTTGGTAGAAGAAAATCTTGTTGTGTGTTCAGAATGAAGTGTTTCCGACTGAACCAATGAATGCCATTGGTTGGTAACCCTGAAACCTGTGCTATATCCTCCTCTGTTACTGGAATTCACACTCCCTGAATAGTAGAGTATCCTTCCTTCAAATTGCATGTGAATTCCAGAACTTGCTGAGAATCAAAATCGGGAGCCTTCAGAAATAGTCCACCTATCCTGCTTGTAGAAAAATTTGATATGCTTCCTGGTAAAGTTCCAATAGAGCCGTTGAGCCAGGTTCATGTCAAACAGCGTTTCCTCCCATAGTTACTGGTTCAGTAAAATGCAGAGTACAAAGCCGAGTTACCGTAGCCGAAACAGAGTAAGATGTTGCAAATGAGGTTATGACACAATAAGACAGAGATGAGGTGACGAGACACGGCCGTGAAAAAAAAAAAGAGATGGTAATTGGCATATCATGGAGTGATTGCAATATTTTGGTATTCCCCCCTAACTGCAGCTAAAATGATAAGTTTGAATGTACGGTGATTTCGACAGTCATATCGAGATCTTCTCATTAACTACAATTTAATATTTACACATAAACACGCATACCTTCACGTTTTACCTTTGATTGTTGTGCGGAAAATATAATCTCGTCGTTAATAGATCACCGATGGTCATGAAAAAGGGTTTATAAAGTATGAGGGTATGTATACGAAAGGTTTTCTATATTCACGGGAGGTGATAGTGAAGGAACACAATTATCAGGATGAATGGCTAATTCCCTTAATGAAAAGTGATATGTATCAATTGTTTTTGAGAGAAAGTAATGCCTCAATCTCGGGGAAAATGGGAAAATTGATGCTTCTTAGGGAAGGATGGAAAATATTGGTGTTTCATTAATGGAGAAAATGGGGAAAATTGGTGTTTCAGCAACGGGAATAATGGTGTTTCAGCAACGGGAAAAATGGTGTTTCAGCAACTAAGAAAATGGGAAGATGTTGCTGAAGGGTAGTGAGAGGGAATGGTTATGATTTGAAGTGAAATGGCAATGTTTCCCAAGCCGAAGCCTGATCCTTCTTGTATTGAAACTTTTCTTCTCATCCAGCCTATGAATCTAAGATCTACAAAATAGTTAATTGTAACATGGCAACCCTTGACAAGGATTATTAGTTAAGAAATCTAATCTAATAAAAATATATAAATAGAAAAACTAAGTGCAATGAGGGGTAGCAGACTCCCCCAGAAAGACATAATGTGTATCTTTCATGCAAGTGGCCTTGAAATCCTCTTTAGAAATAGGTTGTTGATACAAACGAAGCCGATACCCATTCACTAACAATGGTGTTCTAGAATCATCAATTGTTAGGAGCCTGACTGTTCCATTTGGAAAAACAGTGTCTACTTCATAAGGTCCTAGCCACCTTGTTCTTAATTTTCCTTGAAAATTTTCAAAACGGGACTCATACAATAGAGCCCAATTACCTTTTTGGAACTGCTTATGCTTAATGGTTTTATCATGCCACCTGGTTCTTTGTTGTTGTATCATATTTGTTTGATGGATGGCATCCAACCTCTTTTCATCCAATTCCTGAAGCTGTTGCAACCTAGCTGTTTGTGCATCAGTCAAGGATAACAGCTAAACCAGTTCTTAAGGTTTTAATTTCAAATTCCACATGAAAAACAACACTTTTACCATAAACTAATTCATAAGGTGAAAAACCTGTAGTGTTCCTCCAATTAGTTCTGTAAGCCCATAATGTGTCAGGAAACCTTTGAAACCAGTCCCTTCTATTCTCCTTTACCGTTTTTGTTAAAATGGCTTCTATGAATTTATTCGTACTTTCCACCTGCCCATTGGCTTGGGGGTGATAAGGTGTAGTCATTTTATGATTAATATGATATTTCTGAAGTGTATCTTTAAAGCCATGAGAGTTGAAAGGAGGTCCTCCATCTGTGACTAGTTCTCTAGGCAATCCAAACCTAACAAATATTTCTTCAAATAGAAAGGTTAAAACAGATTCTTCATTAGCTCTAATGAGTGCCTTAGCTTCCACCCATTTAGTCATATAATCTGTGCAAACCAGTATATAAACTCTTTGATTGGATGGAGGTTTGATGGGTCCTATGAAATCTAGAGCCCATCTTTCAAAGGGTTCAAGTATTACCTGGGGGTTCAGTGACATTTCATCTCTGTGATTAGGCTAACCCATTCTCTGACAGCTATCACAGGCCCTAACATACTTATTTGCATCCTTGAAAAGTGAGGGCCAATAATAACCAATTCTAAGAACCTTATGTGTTGTTATGTTATCAGCAAAATTCCCTCCACAAGGGCCATCATGACAAGCCTTCAATATATCATAAACCTCATCTTCTCTAATGCATCTCCAAATTTCCTGATCAAGTCCTGTGTGAAAAAGACACCCACTTATCCAGCTGTACCAAGCACTTTGTTGAATGATCTTTCTTTTCTCTCTGTGTGACAGGTGTGATGGTAGCTTCCCTGCAACTAAATAATTGGCAATGTCTGCATACCAAGGTGAGTGAGCAGATACTGCAAATAAATATTCATCAGGAAAGGAATCATCTACTGGAGTGTTCTCATTAGTTTTTATCCGAGAAAGGAAATCAGCAACTACATTTTCTTTACCTGCTCGATCTACAATTGTAATATCAAATTCTTGTAGTAATAATAGCCATCTGGTAACTCGAGCATTTGTGACCGATTTATTCATTAAATACTTAATGGCTGAGTGATCAGTATGAACAAAAGTAGGGTAACCAGTAATATAATCTCGAAACTTGTTAATAGCATAAATGACTGCCAAAAATTCCTTTCCGGTAACTGTGTAATTAAGTTCAGCAAGGGTCATATTTTTACTAATGAAATAGATAGCATAAGGAAGATTGTTTTCTTCTTGACCCAAGATAGCTCCAATTGCAGTATCTGAAGCATCACAGGATATATGAAAGGGTAGTGCCCAATCAGGTCCTCTTAAAATAGGAGTTGTAGACCACTGATGCTTAAGTTCATTAAATGCTTTTTGGCAATCATCATTCCACTTGAATTCAACATTCTTCATAAGTAACACAAACAAAGGAGAAGCTATTTTAGAAAAATCCTTGATAAATCTTCTATAATATCCAGCATGTCCTAAAAAACTTCTTACATCAGTTTGTGTTTTATGGATAGGAAGAGTCTGAATTACCTGCACCTTAGTTGGATCAACTTGAATTCCTAGGAATGAGATGAAGTGTCCCAATACAATTCCTTGATTCATCATCATATGGCATTTTTCAGTACTTAAGGCAAGATGGGCTTCTATACATCGTTTAAGTACTTTCTCAAGGTTTTGTAATGCATCTTCAAAAGTTACACCATAAGGAGTAAAGTCATCCATAAATATTTCTGAGTCATTAAGCATATCAGAGAAAATTCCTATCGCTGCTCTTTGAAATGTTACTGGGCCATTACATAGCCCAAATGGAAGAACTCTATAGGCAAAAGTTCCCCATGGACTAGTAAAAGTGGGATTGTCTTGGTCTTGGGGTGCAATCTTGATCTGGTTATATCTGCTAAAACCATCTAAAAAGAAAAAGAATCTCTTTCCTGACAAACTGTCTAGCACCTGGTCAATAAATGGTAAGGGGAAATGATCTTTCTGAGTGGCTTGATTTAGAGCTCTATAATCCACACACACTCTCCATTTCCCATTTTTCTTAGGTACAATCACTAATGGAGAAACCCATTCACTATCAAATATAGGATATATAAATCCTACATTAAGCAATTTTTGAAGTTCTTCTTTAACAATTTCCCTTAAATTGGGATTCATTCGTCACTGGGGTTGACAGACTGGGTGAGATCCCTCTTTGATATAAATACGATGAGTACATAATTCAGGAGAGATTCCCTTCATATCTGTGTAGTCCCATGCGAATGCTTCCTTATTCTCACGAAGTAACTTCATTAACTATTATGTTTCAACATCTGTTAGGTTAGGGTTTATATTCAATGTTTTGCCAGGCTCGATTTCTACTATTATACTCTTGGAGGAGATATCAGTTGATGTTTGAGATAAATTTTTAGTTTTAAGGTTTTGCTGTGATTTAGGTTCCAAGATTGCAGTCAATTGATCATGTGTTTCAGAGTTAACCGAAGAAGGTTCGGAAATAAAATTACTAATTAGTTCATCTTCGGTTGTATCTTTAAAAGTTAAGGCTTGTCCAATAGTCAAGATGGGTTGGGTATCATCATCCTCATAGTCTAATCATACATAGTTATCATTGTTAATCATAGGTGTAGCATGAGGGTAAAGAGTGAGCTGCTTGGTTTCACATCCATTAGAAATTGTCATTGAACCTGATCTACAGCTGATGAAGGCATCTGCTGTAGCCAGCCAAGGTCTCCCTAAAATCAATGGATGTCCCCCCAAATTTGTTTTAGTCTGTAATACAACAAAATCAGCTGGATAGTTCCAAGATTCAACTGAAATTATCAGGTCCTCAATAACTCCTTCTGGTTTGATTGTGGAACGGTCAGCTAGTTCTAGAATGGTTGGGGTTTCTCTAATTACGTTCTTTAACTGTAATAACTGTGCAGTTTCAAGTTTCATAATGTTTATAGCAACACCTAAATCTTCCAGAACTCTAGAAACAAAAGTTTTTCCAACCTGTACTATAACTGTAGGATGACCAGGGTCACCATATTTCACAAGAGGGGTTTTTCCTGACATTAAAGCAGCTAGATCACCCATCACATGAACTGTGAGGGGATCTTTAGCTTTTCTTCCACGTTTCTTAATGAAAATGTCTCTAACAGTTCTAGCATAAATTGATACATCTCTAAGTGCTTGTAAGAGTGGAATTTTAACATAGAGATTCTGGAATTCTCCTAAAAGGTTAAAAGCAGGTGCCTCAAGTATCTTGGTAAGAGCCAGATGTTCAGGGAATGGCGGCTCTGTTGTTTCAGCAGTTTTATTATAGGATGACTCAACTATTCCAACACTCTTATTAGATGACTTATCTATTCCTGTCTCTTCTTTATCAGAGTCAGAAGAAGTAATGTCGTCAATAATAGGTTCGACTACTCTCCCAGACCGCAAATGAATATCATTACATTGCATAGGGAAAATAGGTTGGTTCTGAATATCAATGACATGCAGAGCTTTATTATTATTAGGGTTTGGGTTCAGTTGCACAGGCAGCTAGGGTCTCATTGTCTGGTTATTCGGTAGAGCATTTGATGGCAGAGAGAGAGATTGCTGATATTGGGGGAATTGATTTGGAAATGGGATTTGTTGAGCTGTCCAGCTTGGGTTCCACTGATTAAAATAAGATTGTTGTAGAGCCCAGGGATTCTATATTGTAGGATCCACAAAGGGAGGGTTTGGTTGCTGCATGGGTGGGAAGTTCATTTGGTTGAAGGGTGGGTATTGCATTTGATTTAAGGGTAGGTAATTTGCTTGAAAAGGAGGATGACTATTCCAACGATTGAATGGCATATTAGAATTCGTATCTTGTCCTCATGGTTTCTATTGCCTCCTCTGTGTCAGCAAGTAAACTACTTCAGCTTCTTCTTCAGTTGGTTGCAGTGCTGCTTTTATTCTTGGTAAAGAAGAGCATTGTTGAGTCTCATGGTCCTTCTCGCAAATAGTACAAATTGGTACCTTGTCTAGTGGGCATTCCCTTAGTGGGTGTTTTTCTCTGCATTTAGAGCATAAAATAGCCAAAGCAGCTTCTACCTCTGCCTACTTCTTTTTAACCTGTAAGGTATCAATTTGTGAAGCAAAAGAGCTTAACATTTCAGTTTTAAATTCTTCAAGTAAGTTACCTATTTCAGCCCGTGTTTCTCCTCCATTAGCTGATTTCTGGACACTTGAGTATGTACTATCTTTGCTTTTTGGTATGTTCGCTGCTCCTCTTGAACATCTCTTACAGAGGTTGACAATCTCATCATATGATTCCTTAAATATATCCCCGTTTCCAAGCATATTCAACATGTCTAAATAGTCATCTCGTACCCCTTTCAATAGTATTGACTTAAGAATATCCTTACTCATATTAGGATGATCAGATCTCTGCAAATTATATTGTAATCTCTCCACAAAATCCTCCAGGTTTTCATCCTCCTTCTGAACCATCTTAAATAATTCCTCCTTCCTTTCTCTTATTCGGCAATAGTCTTGGTATTTGGACAAGAACTTTTCTTTCATTTGATCCCATGTTGTGATCACATGTCTTCCCAGGCTCATTAACCACCTTAGTGCATTTCCTTTTAATGTTTCTAGAAATGACTTTAACTTTTCAGGATTAGTAACATAATCATAACTCCTGCATAATATATCAAACTGAAACAAAAATTCATCAGGGTCTTCAGATGACAAACCATGGAAATTAGGTAGGGTTGACAGTGGATTGTTCTTCATAGGAGTTGCCCCTCTAGGAAGATCTTCAATAGGGAATTCCAAGGTGGAAAGGGAATTTTCTCCTCTTCCTTATCTTCGTCCCCCACCAAAGGGTCCTTCATTTTTTCCGTCCATTGGTTGTTCCCCTGTTTCACTTGCTCGGTCTTCAGTGCTTTCTATTGGGAACTCAATGTTCTGAACTGGTTCCTCAACTTCAATATCTTCTATTGGTTCCTCAAATTCAATATCTTCTATTGGTTCCTCAATATCTTCCACTGACTCCTCGATCTGTTCTACTGTCTCTTCGACCCTTTCTGGTCCCAATACTTCCTCCATTTCGTAATCCATCTGGAGAGAGTGTTGAGTCTGTGGCCTCCGAGAGCTTATCTTCTGAGATGCTTCAGCGTTTGAAATAATGTCGTCAATGAAAGTTTTACTTCCTCCTTTGCCTTTGCCCCTGCCGCCTGTAGGGTTAGTTTTCCTGCGTCCTCTCATGCATCCTATACATCTAAAAGAAAATAATGAATACTCTTAAAATCTTCGGTCGCCTTCCCCGACAATAGTGCCAAAATGTTTGCCACTTTAATTGCTTATTAATTAAACAGTCGAGTGCCACATAAATTGTCAACCCGGAAAATTCTGATTATTTCAAAGGCAACTACGTACTATATCTACTCAATTTTAATAGCACTAAAAGTTGTAGTATAAATAAATCACACCCCATTAAATCTTCACTCTGTGTTACAACAACTATACTCTATTGTAGATATCTAACAAGAGATGAATAATTGATCAGAAAGAATAAATCTGCAAAAGAAAACAATGGATATTTTGGAACAAAGGATCAAGGCCCTATACACAGAGTGGGAACCTTCAGCACCTGCCTCTGTTTATCCAGTTCACCAATTCACTCTATAAACCTAATCACTGGTGAGACACTCATGAAATAGCATCAATCGATTAAGAGAGAAACAGAGTTTCAAAAAATGTAAAATAACATCCAGAAACAGTACTTGTTAACAAGGTATGAACAGAAATCACACTTAACACATGACAGAAAGATAATGGGTGAATCTTGTGATGAAGGTGGGCTCTGTCCTTCTCACAAGATTCCCCAGGAAACAATGCTAAGATGAGATACTTAGAACAAAACTCTATTCATTCATCAATATACCATATTACATAAAATATTCAGTCTCGTTCCTTCAATTACAACCTTGTGTTACAGCTTGTTCATCCCCCTTCTAATTTAGATGTCTCCTCTTTATAGAGGAGACATCTACTACAAAAGATTTACATTATAGATTCTAGTTCAACCCATTATACAAAAATAGGGAAATCGGTTTCCCGTCAACAGAATGTTGTTACAGTAATTTAGATTATGAACGTTACAACCAATGTAACAGCTTCCTCGGTGATTGATCAGGTTCCTCCGTTGTTGTCAAACCTGGTTTGCAAATCTCAACTATTTCAGCTTCAAGTTTCACATGCTTTTCTTGTTGTTTCAGCTTCGAGATTCGCGTGCTGTTCTTGCTGTTTCATCAACTACAAAAATAGTCCTGCCAACTTTAGGCAGTTTCAGCAATGCGGTCTGCACATCATTATTTAATTGTTCAGCAACTCAATCAACTTCAAAGATCAATTATGAAGATACCATGATTATATGTTAAATAATTAAACATATATCAATGAGAAGAGTCACTGCATACCTTTAGAATGATTGAGTCAAAATACTAACGAGGACTTTCAAATATGGGTTGAAAAGGGTGATATTATAACAAAATATAAGGTCAGAGAGAGACAATATGGGGTCCTAACATACACTTTTCTGAATCATCACTGCATTGAGCCATTACTAATAGACAGTTTGATAATAGGGACAATTTTCTAATAGGGATAGTTTGATCATATGTTCCAAGTACAAACTCAAAATACTAATGGAAGACAAGTGATCCTCATGCATTGGAGACATAACATATACATTTTCATAGGCATTATCTTTTCACAACTAAAAATTCATTCCCTATTGGCCTTTCCACTATACATGATTAATTAGCTTTACAAAAAAACCCTTTCCAATCTATTTACTACCTGAGGTTATATAACCTTATCTTCTTCAAAAAAATCCTTACTTTATAATAGAAGGAACATGATAGGAAGACTTCAAAAAGAAAGTTTGTAGAGTCTTTCATCACACCATCAAGAACTTGTAAATATTTATGGCAACAGGGGACAAAGTCAAAGTCTCCTTTGATAGCTCATTCGCTAAAGTATTGAGTTCATGAGGAATGTCCCTGAAAGAATCCTTGTCAAAATCTGTTGAAGTGTTGAGTTCGTGAAGAATGTTTGTGAAAGAATTTCATTTAAAAGATATAATTGAGTTCTAAAAGTCCCCAACAATTGACATATATTTATATTTATTAATTGATACTTTCCTATTGGCCTAATCAATACAAGCTTGGAATCACTCATGATCTGAAACTTCTTAACACCTCTAAGCATAACAACCTCAATAAGTTTTCTTAGGGATATAAACTATTCTTGGTTAGTTGATGTTTTATCGAGAGAATATTGAATATGGAAATAGCGATCAGGAATGAGAAAAAGAACAACACATACCCCACAAATGCGGGGATGATCTTAACTAACACCATAAATAAATAAACTCAAAATCCAAAGCTATCATTATTGATAGCTTAGGCTTCCTTGTGGGTATATCCTCCAACCTTCAATGAGCTAGATATAATAGAGCCAACAGTAATAGAAAGAAGAATTTCCTTGTCTTGAAAAATGCTAGAGTTCCTTATTTACCAAATACCATATATGAGTAACACTACAAGAGCTTCAGAGCATTTAAGAAACTTATTAAAGAACCAAACTTATGCATGTTCCATCAAAATAAGATAGGACCAAGGAACCTTTGGCTTGAGCTCAATGAAAATTTTTAATAGGATTTGAACAATATAATTGCAGGAGATAAACAAATGATGAACATTTTCTTCATTGTTTTTGCACAACAAACATTGATTAGGCCCAACCTAACCTATTTTAATTCCACTTGCCCAAGTGAGAAGTTAATTTGATAAAGCTAACTACAGTGTAATTATAATTTCCAAAGGAACATGCAGTTATCATAATAAATCCCACCACCACTCACTTCTCTTGAAAATTGAGATTCCATAATTACCTTATACCTTGTTTAATAGTGAAATCACTTGTACTAAATTTTTTACACCAAACTGGAACATATTTTATATCATCTTTAAGATTTCCTTGATCTTAGGCTTGACATTCTAGGTTATGTTCTTCTAGTGTTTTTTTTTTTTATAATGATTTGTGTTTATTATTATTATCTTCTCACTGAAAGTCTTAGTAGGATAAAATTTCAACTCTTCCCACTCTAAAGTAGAATGATTTAAAGAAAATGATTTTTTGATATTCCTACCCAGGAATAGAACTAGCAGTTAAGTTCTCATATTTGGCTGCTCCTAGGATTAATCATTGCATCATAGATGTGCGTAGGTTATACATTAGAAGATATATATAGTCATGTATATCCCTTGTCATCAGGAAGTGCAAATGTCATAATTCAATGGAGCACATGATGTACTAACAAACACTTAAAAATGGAATTACCATACACTGCAATATCCATGATGGTTGGATCACCAAGAAGCTAGTACTGTTATGCAGCATGGATGGACTGTTCGGTGTGGAAATGAGGACCGAGAAGCTTGCTTCTTTTCTTACATCAATTTTATTTTTACATTCTTCCTCATGCTAAAAGAACACATGTGATTCTTACATTCTTCCTCATGCTGAAAGAACACATGCCTCCATAGCTGGAATTCAATAAAACCAACCTAAGAAGCCAATGATCTTGAAATATGTGTGATTTTGTGCCAAGATAGAGGTGTTGTGGCATAAGTGGAAGGAAGGATTTTTTTTTAAATTTGAATATAGAGTATAGTAAGAAACATGAAATCTCATTACGCACTAGTTTAAATCAATGTTCACTACAAATGAGATAAGTTGTCCTTCAAATCATGTTATACACTTGTCTGAATCATCACTGCATTGAGCCATGGTATACGAATTGTAGGGATACCCAAGGAGCAAGCAGTAGCTAAAATTATTTATGCCAACACTATGGAACTAGAGGGAATGGATTCAATGGAGATCAAGACCTTATGTTGTGTTTTTCTAAGTGGAAGAGGTCCCAAGAAATTAAAATTTTCCTGGAGATACGGACAAGAAACTAATAACAAGCGGAAGCACCAACAATGCATCAAGGAGTCAGGTTCATGAAGGACACCTCGAACTAATGATCTATATCAGTATATGTCAAACAAAAAATAAATTCAGACCGCTTCAGTCCAATCCTAAAAAAAATTATTGTAGGCAAACAAATTTGCAACTAACCAACCAATGTGAAATGAATTTTCAATGAAATTATCAAACCTACTACACAAATTGATGATATATATATACCAAAAACAGATCATTTATCAACCAAAATTAAGACATCATGTCTATAAAATGCCAGTCATTTTACAATGGGCTATATCAGATGTTCTCTGTTTAAAAAAGTGAATACAATGAGAAGTACCTGTATTTTGCATGAACTTTAGCTTCCAAAAGAGGAAAATCTGAACCCTATGTGTAAATTTGAAGAGTTGTTCTTCTGAAAATCAGACAAAATCATGCATGGAAATAAGTTTAACAGTTCAGTTGTGGTGGGATCCATCCTGGGATCATAACTGCTCTATTTATACTGAGTGATGAGATCAGATCAGATGATGGGGAGGGGTCAGCACTTAGTTTATTATGAGAAACTTTATTCTTACTAACTATTTTCAGTTACTTCAACAACCTACATTTACTCACAAAATCGTGCATGTATTTGCTGACAAAATAGTGCAGTAGATGCATGTTGATATTTGGAATGGAATTGTAAGTAAAAGTTCCATTTGAATGCATAAACAATATAGTTTTTTATTTTTTTATTAATATCAAATAAGGAATTTAGAAATTACTGAAAGAAAAAAAATTAGAGATTTTTCCTTATTTCAAATAAGGAACTAGTTCAAACAAAGAATTTAGTAATTATTAAAAGAGCTAAAAGTAGAGTTTTCTCTTTATTTCAAATAAGAAATTTAAGAATTTATTAATTATTCCCTATCTCTATTTTTCTAGCAATATATGCTTATCTTAGATAAAACCTCAAGCAATACGCTTGGTAACACCCCTAAAATAATATTTTCTCTCATTTATTAAATATTTTGTATTTTCGGTTTTCAACTTGAGTCACAGAGAAATAATAAATCTAGTTAATATGCTAATATCGAGGACAAGCTTGACATGGCATGTAGGTTAGTTGAGGATTTTTGCACAATTAGGTGATGGGGAGCACTATTTGCCATCATTATAAACCATAGGTATATAGATGTTGTATGGGTGTTAATGTGAGGATAATTTTTCCCCACAAGGATGGCTTTGTTTGGGGCCTTGGACATCATCTAAGGAGAAACACCATTATCATCCTAGGGCGTACGAGTGGTTTTGGTTGGTTCAGTAATAATACAGACTATGCACATGGTACGAAACCACCTCCCAGTGCCTCTAAGGTGAATGGTTGGCCTAGTGGTGCTCATCACCAACATCAAGGTTTCTTGTTGGTGGCTAGTGTCCTACTTAATAATGTCTACTACCCAATATTGTAACATTTTGATAGGTCTATGTACCAACAACTAATACATTGCATTAGTTTTGGTTTACCTTGAGGTTTCCTTTATACAGTTAGCCCGAAATTTGACCTCTTGATGGACTGTAGTCCCCAACCATGGAGTGAGAGTCATTGAACCCTCTATCTCCATGAGCTAATGGATAATGTAGGATGATATGCTACTATAGAGGACAAGTTTGACATGGAATCTAGGTTAGTTGGGGATTTTTGCACAATTAGGTGATGGGGAGCACTATTTGCCATCATTATAAACCATAGATATATAGATGTTGTATGGGTGTTAATGTCAGGATAATTTCTCCCCACAAGAATGGCTTTGTTTGGGGCCTTGGAAATCATCTAAGGAGAAATATCATTATTATCCTAGGGCCTATGATTGGTTTTGGTTGGTTTATTAATAATACAGACTATGCACATGGTACAAAACCACGTCCAAGTGCCTCTAAGGTGAATGGTTGGCCTAGTGGTGCTCATCACCAACATCAAGGTTTCTTGTTGGTGGCTAGTGTCCTACTTACTAATGTCTACTACCCAATATTGTGAAATTTTGATAGGTCAATGTACCAACAACTAATACATTGCATTAGTGTAGGTTAACCTTGTCAAGGTGTCCTTCATACAGTTAGCCCAAAAATTGACCTTTCAATGGACTATAGTCCCCAACCATGGAGTGAGAGTCCTTGAACCCCTTATTTAGATGAGCTAATGGATAATGTAGGATGATATGCTAATATAGAAAACCAGTTTGCCATGGAATGTAGGTTAGTTGGGGATTTTTGCACAATTAGGTGATGGGGAGCACTATTTGCCATCATTATAAACCAAAGGAATATAGATGTTGTATGGGTGTTAATGTGAGAATAATTTTTCCCTTCGACAAGGATGGCTTTGTTTGGGACCTTGGACATCATCTAAGGAGTAACACCATTATCATCCCAGGGCCTACGAGTGGTTTTGGTTGGTTTATTAATAATACAGACTATGCACATGCTACAAAACCACCTCCCAGTGCCTCTAAGGTGAATGGTTGGCCTAGTGGTGCTCATTGCCAACATCAAGGTTTCTTGTTGGTGGATAGTGTCCTACTTACTAATGTCCACTACCCGATATTGTGACATTTTGATAGGCTGATGTACCAAAAAATAATACATTGTATTAGTGTTGGTTGACCTTGAGGTGTCCTTGATACAGTTAGCCCGAAATTTGACCTAGACTTGATGGACTATAGTCCCCAACCATGAAGTGAGAGTCCTTGAACCCTCTATGTTGATGAGCTAATGGATAATTTAGGAGATATGCTAATATCGAGGACAAGTTTGACATGGCATGTAGGTTAGTTGGGGCTTTTTGCACAACTAGGTGATGGGGAGCACTATTTGCCATCATTATAAACCATAGGCATATATATGTTGTATGGGTGTTAATGTGACAATAATTTTGCCTCACGAGGATGGCTTTGTTTGGGGCCTTGGACATCATCTAAGGAGAAACACCATTATCATCCTAGGGCCTACGAGTGGTTTTGGTTGATTTAGTAATAATACAGACTATGCACATGCTACAAAACCACCTTTCAGTGCCTCTAAGGTGAATGGTTGGCCTAGTGGTGTTGATCGCCGACATCAAGGTTTCCTGTCGATGGCTAGTGTCCTACTTACTAATGTCTACTACCTAATATTGTGGCATTTTGATAGGTCGATGCACCAACAACTAATACATTGCATTAGTTATGGTTTACCTTGAGGTGTATTTGATACAGTTAGCCCGAAATTTGACCTAGACTTGATGGACTATAGTCCCCAACCATGGAGTTAGAGTCGTTGATAGCTTCATGTCGATGAGCTAATGGATAATGTGGGATGATATGCTAATATCGAGGACAAGTTTGACATAGCATGTAGGTTAGTTGGGGTTTTTTGCACAATTAGGTGATGGGGAGCACTATTTGCCATCATTATAAACCATAGGTATATAGATGTTATATGGGTGTTAATGTGATGATAATTTTGCCCCATGAGGATGGCTTTTTTGGGGCCTTGGACATCATCTATGGAGAAACACCATTATCATCCTAGGGCATATGAGTGGTTTTGGTTGGTTTAGTAATAATACAAACTATGCACATGGTACAAAACCACCTCTCACTGCCTCTAAGGTGAATGGTTGGCCTAGTGGTGCTCATCGCCAACATCAAGGTTTCTTGTTGGTGGCTAGTGTCCTACTTATTAATGTCTACTACCCAATATTGTGACATTTAGATAGGTCAATGTACCAACAACTAATACATTTCATTAGCGTTGGTTGACCTTGAGGTGTCCTTCATACAGTTAGCCTAAAATTTGACCTAGACTTGATGGACTATAGTCCCCATCCATGGAGTGAGAGTCCTTGAACCCCCTATCTAGATGAGCCAATGGATAATGTAGGATGATATGCTAATACGAGGACAAGTTTGACATGGCATGTAGGTTAGTTGGGGCTTTTTGTACAATTAGGTGATGGGGAGCACTATTTTACACCATTATAAACCAAAGGAAGATATATGTTGTATGGTGTTAATGTGAGGATAGTTTTGCCCCTGGACAAGGATGGCTTTGTTTGGGGCCTTGGACATCATCTAAGGAGAAACACCATTATCATCCCAGGGTGTAAAAGTGGTTTTGGTTGGTTTAGTAATAATACAAACAATGCACATGGTATAAAACCACCTCCTAGTGCCTCTAAGGTGAATGGTTGGCCTAGTGGAGCTCATCACCAACATCAACATTTCTTGGTGGTGGCTAGTGTCCTACTTACTAATGTCTACTACCCAATATTGTGACATTTTGATAGTTCGATGTACCAACAACTAATACATTGCATTAATGTTGGTTGACCTTGAGGTGTCCTTGATAGAGTTAGCCCAAAATTTGACCTAGACTTGATGGACTATAGTCCCCAACCATGGAGTGAGAGTCCTTGAACCCTTTATGTCGATGAGCTAATGGATAATGTAGGATGATATGCTAATATTTAGGATAAGTTTGACATGGAATGTAGATTAGTTGGGGAATTTTGCATAATTAGGTGATGGGGAGCACTATTTGCCATCATTATAAACCAAAGGAATATAGATGTTGTATAGGTGTCAATGTGAGGATAATTTTGCCCCTGGACAAGGATGGCTTTGTTCGGGACTTGGACATCATCTAAGGAGAAACACCATTATCATCCTAGGGTGTATGAGTGGTTTTTGTTGGTTTAATAATAATATAGACTATGCACATGGTACAAAAAACCACCTTCCAGTGCCTCTAAGGTGAATGGTTGGCCTAGTGGTGCTCATCAGCAACATCAAGGTTTCTTGTTGGTGACTAGTGTCCTACTTACTAATGTCTACTACCCAATATTGTGACAATTTGATAGGTCGATGTAGCAACAACTAATACATTGCATTAGTGTTGGTTGACCTTGAGGTGTCCTTCATACAGTTAGCCTGAAACGTGACCTTGACTTGATGGACTATAGTCCCCAACCATGGAGTGAGAGTCCTTGAACCCTCTATGTCGATGAGCTAATGGACAATGTAGGATGAATTGCCAATATCGAGTACAATTTTGACATGGCATGTAGGTTAGTTGGGGCTTTTTGCACAATTAGGTGATGGGGAGTACTATTTTCCATTATTATAAACCATAGGTATAGATATGTTGTATGGGTGTTAATGTGAGGATAATTTTGCCCCACAAGGATGGCTTTGTGTGGGGCCTTGGACATCATCTACGAAGAAACACCATTATCATCCGAGGGCCTACAAGTAGTTTTGGTTGGTTTAGTAATAATACAAATTTGCACATGGTACAAAACCACCTCCCAGTGCCTCTAAGGTGAATGGTTGGCCTAGTGGTGCTCATCGCCAACATCAATGTTTCTTGTTGGTGGCTAGTGTTCTACTTACTAATGTGTACTACCCAATATTGTGACATTTTGATATGTTGATGTACCAACAACTAATACATTGCATTAGTGTTGGTTGACCTTGAGCTGTCCTTGATACAGTTAGCCTGAAATTTGACCTAGACTTGATGGACTATAGTCCCCAACCATGGAGTGAATGTCCTTGAACCCCCTATATAGATGAGCTAATGGATAATGTAGGATGATATGCTAATATCGAGGACAAGTTTGACATGAAATGTAGGTTAGTTGGGGCTTTTTTCACAATTAGGTGATGGGGAGCACTATTTGCCATCATTAAAACCAAAGGACTATAGATGTTGTATGGGTATTAATGTGAGGATAATTTTGCCCCTTAATAAGGATGGCTTTGTTTGGGGCCTTGGACATCATCTAAGGAGAAACATCATTATCATCCCAGGGTGTACGAGTGGTTTTGTTTGGTTTAGTAATAATACAGACTATGCACATGGTATAAAACCACCTCCGAGTGCCTCTAAGGTGAATGGTTGGGCTATTGGTGGTCATCGCCAACATCAAGGTTTCTTGGTTGTGGCTAGTGTCCTACTTACTAGTGTCTATTACCCAATATTGTGACATTTTTATAGGTCAATGTAGCAACAACTAATACATTGTATTAGTGTTGGTTGACCTTGAGGTGTCCTTGATACAGTTAGCTCGAAATTTGACCTAGACTTGATGGACTATAGTCCCCAGCCATGGAGTGAGAGTCCTTGAACGCTTTATGTCGATGAGCTAATGGATAATGTAGGACAATATGCTAATATTGAGGACAAGGTTGACATGGAATGTAGGTTAGTTGGGGCTTTTTGCACAATTAGGTGATGGGGAGCACTATTTGCCATCATTATAAACCAAAGGAATATAGATGTTGTAGAGGTGTTAATGTGAGGATAATTTTGCCCCACGAGGATGGGTTTGTTTAGGGCCTTGGACATCATCTAAGGAGGAACACCATTATCATCCTAGGGCGTATAAGTGGTTTTGGTTGGTTTAGTAATAATACAGACTATGTACATGGTACAAAACCACCTCCCAGTGCCTCTAAGGTGAATGGTTGGCCTAGTGGTGCTCATCACCAACATTAAGGTTTCTTGTTGTTGGCTAGTGTCCTACTTACTAATGTCTACTACCCAATATTGTGACATTTTGATAGGTCAATGTACCAACAACTAATACATTGTATTAGTGTTGGTTGATCTTGAGGTGTCTGTGATACAATTAGCCCGAAATTTGACCTAGACTTGATGGACTATAGTCCCCAACCATGGAGTGAGATTCCTTGATCCCTCTATCTTGATGAGCTAATGGATAATGTAGGATGATATTCTAATATTGAGGACAAGTTTGACATGGCATCTTGGTTAGTTGGGGCTTTTTTCACAATTAGGTGATGGGGAGCACTATTTGCCATCATTATAAACCATAGGTATAAATATGTTGTATGGGTGTTAATGTGAGGATAATTTTGCCCCACAAGGATGTCTTTGTTTGGGGCCTTGGAAATCATCTAAGGAGAAACACCATTATCATCCCAAGGTGTATGAGTGGTTTTGGTTGGTTCAGTAATAAACCCAACACGACTTCCTAAGAATAATAAATCCTCCTTACTATTGCTGCGTGGTGATTCAGGAAACAAGATCTAGGTTTTTATTGCTTTTTGGAGGGAAAGCATTCCTCCACTCAAGGAGTTTTCCTCCTATCCACTTGTACAAACAATAGGCTTGAGTAGGATAATAGGATTAGAAAAAAATCATAGGAAAACATGTGAATAATATGAGAGGTTGAGATTCCAAGCATTTTTTGTAACTTTTTCATGTACAAAGTTACAAACAACATGTTTGTTAATTGAAGTGATATTTGATTTCAGCTCTTAGTTTAGCTTTCTTCTAAGGCTTTTAAGTTTCTTTGTGTTAACTTGGCCCACTGACCTAGGTGGTCAATATCCCTCTTGTAAATTTATGTTCACACATTTGTTTATGAGCAATTTTTTCTTGCAGTTTACCTTAACATTTGTTGATGATAGTTGTAGCACTCTTATGTTAGTTATATAGAATTTTTACTCTGAATTTAGTTCATTTCCATTACTATTATAATTTTTTGTTCATTATGTATTATTCATTGTTACTTACACTCTACTCTATTTTGTAACTACAAGAAACACTACAACCTTGCATTTTGGTAGATTAACCCTACCACAAGTTATTTTAATGCATTGGATATGTGCACTTTCCAATTTTGCAACTTCTCATTAGCATCATTGCCATCCAATATCACATTTAGCATATTCACCTTCACACTAGATTGTTTTCTGTAGAAAAATAAGGACACCTGTAGCAGTTTGCAGCCCAACTTCTAAGCTTGCCCAAATTCACATGAAACACATGATAATCCGTGATTCAATGATTTGGGAAAATTTTTAACAAAAAGATAATCAGTGATCCATGTGCTTTGATAATCTGTGATCTGTGTGCTTTGAGGAGTGGATGCACACATTATCTCCAATATGGTCGGGGAGTATCTTGTAGTATTAACAGGTGAGGTGCATCTGTCAACAACCCTTTCGGACGGCCAAGACATTTTTATAAGATCTGCATTTACTACCATTTTTTCTATGAGGCTGATCTTCCACAGTTTTTTCCTATAACAGGTATGTGTTTAGGCTTTCTGTTCGTTTTATTAAAAATAGCTCTTTGAATAAATTATTATCATATCTTGTTGCCTATTCAGATTGTTGGGGCTACCTTTAGATTCTATCTTTTTTATTCTACATACTTTAAACACATATCCAACCCATTTCCTTGTAAGCTCTACTAAGCATAGGATGATAATACATTGCATTTTCTTGGATTGGATTCCAGCTTAGTTATTTCCTCTACTTTTGGGCATATGTAAAGTTAAGTGCATTTTAATGGAATTTGATCGCTTGTTTCTTCGTGTTAAGATATTTGCAAATTTCCTTGCTGACACTCTGACATCAATGTAAGTTCACCCATATGGCACCAATAGGATGCTCATTAAAGTGAGTCGAACATGGTCAACCCTTGACCCAATATAGCTCAAAAAAATACTGATAACTGCTTGCCGCACAAGTTGTAATTGCTTTATGAGATATGGCATCAACATTCAATCCTCTTCCTTCACACAGTTACCAATCCATGACTTTGAGGTGCAGCTCCACCATTGTCACGCTTTCAAGTCAATACCTTTGCTGCTAGTTATGGCCTGTGGTCTAGCCGAGCAGCAAGTCTAGCCTCTAATATTCAGTCAAAAAATAATATCAATGCAGTGGTATAAGTCATACAAGGACTTGACACAATTTGAGTGTACTGATTTGAACTTTGGTCTAGGATAGATTTCATTAATATAATATTGTTGTAGGTTGCCAACCTTATAAACAGTCCTTAGGAATAGTTTCAATCACAATGCTGTCATCATCATGTTGCCACTGAAATACTAAGAGATGCTAGGTATCCTTAATTGAACAAAACCTAAAACACATCTTTTAGGACTGTTTGTTGAGTCTCCTTCTTATTGTGGATTAGGGCTTCATTTAGGCTCCCTTTGATTGCATCTTAGCTGTGAATAGAAGACTGCAACTAGGGCTATTTTGGAGCTTCCTTTGACAACATTTGGAAGCCTCCTTGCTCTGATGAAGAACCTTCTTTTGGGATAGTGAAGGAGTCTCTCTTCACTGTGTTTTGATCCCTATGAGTGCACCTTTTCCGGGCCCCAAAATTGTCCCTCAACATTGACTTCATGTGGATTTGTTAGAGTTTTGTTGTCTACATATCCTTTTAAAAATCTTCCACATGTTCATGGAGAAGAGAACATATTTGCATTTGTTGTGGTCCAGAGAAATTTCTTTTATTTGGTCAAGCCTGTATTCTTCATCAATTATTTTCTTGACATCGTTTTCATTCTCAGCACTATAGTTGTATATGTCATTGAGGGTTTCATTACAAGTTTAATCAATCTTCTGGGGTTGTCCAAATAAGTTATTGTCAATAATAGAGTTATCTATAGGTGGAAATGGATTTGCATGATTTAAAGCTCCAATAATTTTGTGTTTATAACATAGCCTTTGTTTGTCTACCAAGGAATATCCATCACATATGTCAAAAACTTTTTCTTTCAGATGATTATTGACAGTAAAAGGATGAGACTTCCTTATCCCATCTAGCTTGAGGAATAAATTTAGATCATAGGCATAAAAAATAGCAGGATTGTCAGATTCCATGATATAGGATCTTTTAAGATTGAACTAGCAAATCTTCCCACAAGCATATTTAGGGAGTGATAACCAAATCCATTTGAGTAGTAAATTTCCTTTAAAGCTGTCAAGGTAGTGATTGTACCTTTATTCAAATAGTTGAAAGACATTTATTTGTCATAAGATGTGAATGGAAATGCCTCAGAAATCACTGAAATAATACTAGTATTCATGCTATCATAGTGGTGAATCCAATTTACCTCATTGGCCGAGAAAATAATTGTTCTTCTCACAACTAAGTTGAGCCATCTTTACCCAAGCTTGTAAGGGCATTGTCTATGGATTCCTATCATAGCCAATTCTAGGTGCCCATGCAGTAGAGGCATGAATAGTTAAAGAATTCCTCTTCCTCTGTGATATTCTCCCTATTAATAGTCTATGAAACAACGATGCTGATCACTTAATTGCTGCAAGGTGGAAGAAACAAAATACCAAACCGAGGTAGTGGAATTACTTCCTTGCCATTCTCATTTTTTTCTTGCAGGCCTTTGAGAGATGACATGGTTCCTTTACTGAGACTATCGAATGCATAAGAGGTAGACTCTTCTTGACATCATTAACAACATGTGCTATCTATTTTCTAGACTGTAAGTTATCATAGACATTCTCCTATATCACCTCTACCTCTTGGCCAAAAGCTTTTCTTGCTTCTCATAAAGAGACATACACATATAACTAGATAGATAGATAGTTCGAACATATTCTACCTTAATGTATTTTGTAAAGTTTAAAGCGAGTTTTCCCATATCTAGCCTTTAGTTTCTCCTAGAGATGCATGAATCATTATATAAACACAATGCAATATTTCGGGAAGTCCATTAAAATGTGGAACATTGCTATGGAAGCCAAGTTAAGCATTGATTTTAGATCTTGCATGCACATTTCATGGATTGTTGTAGTAGTGACTTAAAAATAGACTAGGTCAGTTATATCATATATGTCAAAGATAGTTTAACTCAAAACACCTAGGTCTCCTTAATTGAACAACACCTAAAACACATCCTTTAGGACTGTGTGTTGAGTCTCTATCTTATTTTGGATTAGGGGTTCATTTAGGCTCCCTTTGATTGTGTCTAAGCTGTGAATAGAAGACTGCAACTAGGGCTCGTTTGGAGTTTCCTTTGACAACGTATGGAAGCTTGCTTGCTGTGATGAAGAACCTTCTTTTGGGATAGTAGAGGAGCCTCTCTTCACTGTGATTTAATTGTTGTGATTGCAACTTTTCTAGGCCCCAAAATTGTCCCTCAACATTGACTTCATGTGGATTTGTTAGAGGTTTGTTGTCTACATTTCCTTTAAAAAATCTAGTGTATGAATGATTGTCCACATGTTCATGGAGAAGAGAAGATATTTGCATTTGATGTGTTCCAGAGATAAATTTTTTATTTGGTCAAGCCTGTATTCTTCATCAATGATTTTCTCGACATTGTTTTCATTCTCAGCACTGTAGTTGTATATGTCATTGAGGGTTTCATTACAGGTTTAATCAATCTTCTGGGGCTGTCCAACTTTGTTATTGTCAACAATAGAGCTATCTATAGGTGGAAATGGATTTGTATGACTTAAAGCTTCAATAATTGTGTGTTTATAACATACCCTTTGTTTGTATACCAATGAATATCCATCACATATGTCAATAACTTTGACTTCTAGATGAGTACTGACATTAAAAGGATCATACTTCCTTATCCCATCTGGCTTGAGGAATAAATTTATATCATAGGCATAAAAAATAGTAGGACTATCGCATTCCATGATATAGGATCTTTTAGGATTGAACTATAAAATCTTTTAGGATTGAACTATAAAATCTTTTAGGATTAAACTAGCAAATCTTCCCACAATCGTATTTGGGGAGTTCTAACCAAATCCATTTGAGTAGTGAATTTCATTTAAAGAAGTCAAGGTACTGATTGTACCGTGATTCAAATAGTTGAAAGACATTTATTTATCATAAGATGTGAATGGAAATGCCTTAGAAATCACTGAAATAATACCAGTATTCATGCTATCATAAAGGTGAATCCAATTTACCTCATTGGCTGAGAAAATAATTGTTCTTTTGACAACTAAGTTGAGCCATATTAACCCAAGCTTTTATGGGTGTAGTCTATGGATTCATGTCATAACTAATTCTAGGTGCCCTTGCAGTAGTTGCATGAATAGTTAAAGAATTCCTCTTCCTCTTTGATCTACTCCCTATTGATAGTCCATGAAACAATGATATTGATCATTTAATTGTTGCAAGGTAGAAGAAACAAAATACCAAACCAAGGTAGTGGAATTACTTCCTTGCCATTCTCATTTTTTTCTTGGAGGCCTTTGAGAGATGACATGGTTCCTTTATTGAGACTATCGAATGAAGAAGAGGTAGACTCTTCTTGACATCATTAACAACATGTGCTATCTATTTTCTACACTGTAAGTTAGCATAGACATTCTCCTGTCTCCACTCTACCTCCTGACCAAAACGTTTTCTTGCTTCTCATAAAGAGGCATACACATATAACTAGATAGACAGATAGTTCAAACAGAAACTGCCTTAATGTATTTTGTAAAGTTTAAACCGAGTTTTCCCATATCTAGTCCTTAGTTTTTACTAGAGATGCATGAAGCATTATATAAACACAATGCAATGTTTTGGGAAGTCCATTCAAATGTGGAACATTGCTATGGAAGCCAAGCTAAGCATTGATTTTAGATCTTGCATGCACATTTCATGGATTATTGTAGTAGTGACATAAAAATAGACTAGGTCAGTTATATCATATATGTAAAAGATAGTTTAATGCAAAACACCTAGGTCTACTTACTTGAAGAACACCTAAAACACATCCTTTAGTACTGTGTGTTGAGTCTCTTTCTTATTGTGGTTTAGGGGTTCATTTATGCTCCCTTTGATTACGTCTTAGCTGTGAATAGAAGACTGCAACTAGGGCTCTTTTGGAGCTTCCGTTGACATCGTATGGAAGCCTCCTTGTTGTGATGAAGAACCCTCTTTTGGGATAGAAAAGGAGCCTCTCTTCACTGTGATTAATTGTCATGAGAGCACCTTTTCGAGGCCAAAAAATTGTCCTTTAGCATTGACATCATGTGGATTTGTTAGTGGTTTGCTGTCTACATTTCCTTTTAAAAATCTAGTGCATGAATGATTGTCCACATGTTCATGGAGAAGAGAAAATATTTGCATTTGATGTGGTCCAAAGAGAAATTTTTTATTTGGTCAAGCCTGTATTCTACATTGATGATTTTCTTGACATCATTTTAATTCTCAGCACTGTAGTTGTATATGTCATTGAGGGTTTCATTACAGGTTTAATCAATCTTCTGGGGCTATCCAACTTTGTTATTGTCAACAATAGAGCTATCTATAGGTGGAAATGGATTTGTATGACTTAAAGCTTCAATAATTGTGTGTTTATAGCATACCCTTTGTTTGTCTACCAACGAATATCTATCACATATGTCAATAACTTTGTCTTCTAGATGAGTATTGATAGTAAAAGGATGAGACTTCCTTATCCCATCTGGCTTGAGGAATAAATTCAAATCTTAGGAATAAAAAATAGTTGCATTGTCAGATTCCATGATATAGGATCTTTCAGGATTGAACTATAAAATATTTTAGGATTGAACTAGCAAATCTTCCAACAATCGTATTTAGGGAGTGCTAACCAAATCCATTTGAGTAGTGAATTTCCTTTAAAGCTGTCAAAGTAGTGATTTTACCTTTATTCAAATAGTTGAAAGACATTTATTTATCATAATATGTGAATGGAAATGCCTCAAAAATCACTGAAATAGTACTAGTATTCATGCTATCATAATGGTGAATCCAATTTACCTCATTGGCCGAGAAAATAATTGTTCTTCTGACAACTAAGTTGAGCCATCTTCACCCAAGCTTGAAAAGGAATAGTCTACAGATTCCTATCATAGCTAATTCTAGGTGCCCATGTAGTAGTTGCATGAATAGTTAAAGAATTCCTCTTCCTCTTTGATCTACTCCCTATTGACAGCCAATGAAACAATGATGCTGATCATTTAATTACTACAAGGTGGAAGAAACAAAATACCAAACCTAGGTAGTGGAATTACTTCCTTGCCTTTCTCATTTTTTTCTTGGATGCCTTTGAGAGATGACATGGTTCCTTTATTGAGACTATCGAATGCAGAAGAGGTAGACTCTTGTTGACATCATTAACAACATGTGCTACATATTTTCTAGACTGTAAGTTATCATAGAGATTCTCCTATCTCCCCTCTACCTCTTGGCCAAAAGGTTTTCTTGCTTCTCATAAAGAGACATTCACATATAACTAGATAGACAGATAGTTCGAACAAAAATTGCCTTCATGTATTTTGTAAAGCTTAAAGTGAATTTTCCCATATCTAGCCTTTATTTTTTACTAGAGATGCATGAAGCATTATATAAACATAATGCAATGTTTTGGGAAGTCCATTCAAATGTGGAACATTTCTATGGAAGCCAAGTTAAGCATTGAGTTTAGGTCTACCATGCACATTTCATGTTTTATTGTAGTAGTGACATAAAAATAGACTAGGTCAGTTATATCATGTATGTCAAAGATAGTTTAACTCAAAACACCTAGGTCTCCTTACTTGAACAACACCTAAAACACATCCTTTAGGACTATGTGCTGAGTCACTTTCTTATTGTGGATTAGGGGTTCATTTAGGCTCCCTTTTATTGTGTCTTAGCTGTGAATAGAAGACTACAACTAGGGCTCTTTTGGAGCTTCCTTTAATACCATAAGGAATCCTCCTTGCTATGATGAAGAACCTTCTTTTGGGACAATGAAGGAGCCTCTCTTCAGTATGATTTATTCCCTGTGAGCGCACCTTTTCCAGGCCCCAAAATTGTTCCTCAGCATTCAATTCATGTGTATTTGTTAGAGGTTTGTTTTCTACATTTCCTTTTAAAAATCTAGTGCATGAATGATTGTCCACATGTTCATGGAGAAGAGACCATATTTGCATTTGATGTGGTCCAGAGAGAAATTTTTTATTTAGCCAAGCCTGTATTCTTCATCAATGATTTTCTTGACATCGTTTTCATTCTCAGCACTATAGCTGTATATGTCATTGAGGGTTTCATTACAGGTTTAATCAATCTTCTGGGGTTCTCCAACTTTGCTATTATCAACAATAGAGCTATCTATAGGTAGAAATGGATTTGTATGACTTAAATATTCAATAATTGTGTGTTTATAACAAACCCTTTGGTAGTCTACCAAGGAATATCCATCACATATGTCAATAACTTTGTCTTCCAGATGTGCATTGATAGTGAAAGGATCAGAGTTCCTTATCCCATCTTGCTTGAAGAATAAATTCAGATCGTAGGCATAAAAAATAGCAGGACTGTCGGATTCCATGGTATAGGATCTTTTAGGATTGAACTATAAAATATTTTAGGATTGAACTAGAAAATATTCCCACAATCATATTTAGGGAGTGCTAACCAAATCCATTTCAGTAGTGAATTTCCTTTAAAGCAGTCAAGGTAGTGATTGTACCGTGATTCAAATAGTGGAAAGACATTTATTTGTCATAAGATGTAAATGGAAATTCCTCAAAAATCACCGAAATAATACTAGTATTCATGTTATCATAATCGTGAATCCAATTTACCTCATTGGTCGAGAAAATAATTGTTCTTCTGACAACTAAGTTGAGCCATCTTCACCCAAGCTTGTAAGGACACAGTCTATGGATTCCTATCATAGCTAATTCTAGGTGCCCATGGAGTAGTTGCATGAATAGTTAAAGAATTCCTCTTCTGCTTTGATCTACTCCCTATTGACAGTCCATGAAAAAACGATGTTGATCATTTAGTTGATGCAAGGTGGAAGAAACAAAATACCAAACCCAGGTAGTGGAATTACTTCCTTTCCATTCTCATCTTTTTCTTTGAGGCCTTTGAGAGATGACATGGTTCCTTTATTGAGACTACCGAATGCAGAAGAGGTAGACTCTTCTTGACATCATTAACAACATGTGCTATCTATTTTCTACACTGTAAGTTAGCATAGACATTCTCATGTCTCCCCTCTACCTCTTGACCAGAAGGTTTTCTTGCTTCTCACAAAGAGGCATACACATATAACTAGATAGACAGATAGTTCAAACAAAAACTGCCTTAATGTATTTTGTAAAGTTTAAACCGAGTTTTCCCATATCTAGTATTTAGTTTTTACTAGAGATGCATGAAGCATTATATAAACACAATGCAATGTTTTGGGAAGTCCATTCAAATGTGGAACATTGCTATGGAAGCCAAGCTAAGCATTGATTTTAGATCTTGCATGCACATTTCATGGATTGTTGTAGTAGTGACATAAAAATAGACTAGGTCAGTTATATCATATATGTCAAAGATAGTTTAACGCAAAACACATAGGTCTACTTACTTGAACAACACCTAAAACACATCCTTTAGTACTGTGTGTTGAGTCTCTTTCTTATTGTGGATTAGGGGTTCATTTATGCTCCCTTTGATTACGTCTTAGCTGTGAATAGAATACTGCAACTAGGGCCCTTTTGGAGCTTCCTTTGACATCATATGGAAGCCTCCTTGCTGTGATGAAGAACCCTCTTTTGGGATAGCAAAGGAGCCTCTCTTCACTGTGATTAATTGTCGTGAGAGCATCTCTTCTAGGCCCAAAAATTGTCCCTTAGCATTGACATCGTGTGGATTTGTTAGAGGTTTTCTGTCTACATTTCCTTTTAAAAATCTAGTGCATGAATAATTGTCCACATGTTCATGGAGAAGAGAACATATTTGCATTTGATGTGGTCCAGAGAGAAATTTTTTATTTGGTCAAGCCTGTATTATACATTGATGATTTTCTTGACATCATTTTCATTCTCAGCTCTGTAGTTGTATATGTCATTGAGGGTTTCATTACAGGTTTAATCAATCTTCTGGGGCTATCCAACTTTGTTATTGTCAACAAAAGAGCTATCTATAGGTCGAAATGGATTTGTATGACTTAAAGCTTCAATAATTGTGTGTTTATAACATACCCTTTGTTTGTCTACCAAGGAATATCCATCACAAATGTCAATAACTTTGTCTTCTAGATGAGTATTGATAGTAAAAGGATCATACTTCCTTATCCCATCTGGCTTGAGGAATAAATTCAAATCTTAGGAATAAAAAATAGCAGGACTGTCGGATTCCATGATATAGGATCTTTTAGGATTGAACTATAAAATCTTTTAGGATTGAACTAGCAAATCTTCCGACAATCGTATTTAGGGAGTGCTAACCAAATCCGTTTGAGTAGTGAATTTCCTTTAAAGCTGTCAAAGTAGTGATTGTACCTTTATTCAAATAGTTGAAAGACATTTATTTATCATAAGATGTGAATGGAAATGCCTCAGAAATCACTAAAATAATACTAGTATTCATGCTATCATAATGGTGAATCCAATTTACCTCATTGGCCGAGAAAATAATTGTTCTTCTGACAACTAAGTTGAGCCATCTTCACCCAAGCTTGAAAAGGAATAGTCTACAGATTCCTATCATAGCTAATTCTAGGTGCCCATGTAGTAGTTGCATGAATAGTTAAAGAATTCCTCTTCCTCTTTGATCTACTCCCTATTGACAGCCAATGAAACAATGATGCTGATCATTTAATTACTACAAGGTGGAAGAAACAAAATACCAAACCTAGGTAGTGTAATTACTTCCTTGCCTTTCTCATTTTTTTCTTGGATGCCTTTGAGAGATGACATATTTCCTTTATTGAGACTATCGAATGCAGAAGAGGTAGACTCTTGTTGACATCATTAACAACATGTGCTATCTATTTTCTAGACTGTAAGTTATCATAGACATTCTCCTGTCTCCCCTCTACCTCCCGGCCAAAAAGTTTTCTTTCTTCTCATAAAGAGACATTCACATATAACTAGATAGACAGACAGTTCGAACAAAAACTGCCTTAATGTATTTTGTAAAGCTTAAAGTGAATTTTCCTATATCTAGCCTTTACGTTTTACTAGAGATGCATCAAGCATTATATAAACATAATGCAATGTTTTGGGAATTCCATTCAAATGTGGAACATTGCTATGGAAGCCAAGTTAAGCATTGAGTTTAGGTCTTCCATGCACATTTCATGGATTATTGTAGTAGTGACATAAAAATAGACTAGGTCAGTTATATCATGTATGTCAAAGATAGCTTAACTCAAAACACCTAGGTCTCCTTACTTGAACAACACCTAAAACACATCCTTTAGGACTATGTGCTGAGTCTCTTTCTTATTGTGGATTAGGGGTTCATTTAGGCTCCCTTTCATTGTGTCTTAGCTGCGAATAGAAGACTGCAACTAGGGCTCTTTTGGAGCTTCCTTTGATAGCATATGGAAGCCTCCTTGCTGTGATGAAGAACCTTCTTTTGGGACAACGAAGGAGCCTCTCTTCAGTATGATTTATTCCCTGTGAGTGCACCTTTTCTAGGCCACAAAATTGTTCCTCAACATTCACTTCATGTGGATTTGTTAGAGGTTTGTTTTCTACATTTCCTTTTAAAAATCTAGTGCATGAATGATTGTCCACATGTTCATGGAGAAGAGACCATATTTTCATTTGATGTGGTCCAGAGAGAAATTTTTTATTTGGTCAAGCCTATATTCTTCATCAATGATTTTCTTGACATCATTTTCATTCTCAGCACTATAGTTGTATATGTCATTGAGGGTTTCATTACAGGTTTAATCAATCTTCTGGGGTTGTCCAACTTTGTTATTGTCAACAATAGAGCTATCTATAGGTAGAAATGGATTTGTATGAATTAAATATTCAATAATTGTGTGTTTATAACATACCCTTTGGTCGTCTACCAAGGAATACCCATCACATATTTCAATATTTTTTTCTTCCAGATGAGTATTGATAGTAAAAGGATCAAAGTTCCTTATCCCATCTGGCTTGAAGAATAAATCCATATCGTAGGCATAAAAAATAGCATGATGGTCGGATTCCATGATATAGGATCTTTTAGGACTGAACTATAAAATATTTTAGGATTGAACTAGCAAATATTCCCACAATCATATTTAGGGAGTGCTAACCAAATCCATTTCAGTAGTGAATTTCCTTTAAGGCAGTCAAGGTAGTGATTGCACCGTGATTCAAATAGTTGAAAGACATTTATTTATCATAAGATGTAAATGGAAATGCCTCAGAAATCACTGAAATAATACTAGTATTCATGCCATCATAATGGTGAATCCAATTTACCTCATTGGTCGAGAAAATAATTGTTCTTCTGACAACTAAGTTGAGCCATCTTCACCCAAGCTTGTAAGGGTACAGCCTATGGATTCCTATCATAGCTAATTCTAGGTGCCCATGCAATAGTTGCATGAATAGTTAAAGAATTCCTCTTCCTCTTTGATCTTCTCCCTATTGACAGTCCATGAAAAAACGATGTTGATCATCTAATTGATGCAAGGTGGAAGAAACAAAATACCAAACCCAGGTAGTGGAATTACTTCCTTGCCATTCTCATTTTTTTGCTTGGAGGCCTTTGAGAGATGACATGGTTCCTTTATTGAGACTACCGAATGCAGAAGAGGTAGACTCTTCTTGACATCATTAAAAACATGAGCTATCTATTTTCTACACTATAACTTATCATAGACATTCTTCTGTCTCCCCTCTACCTCATGACCAAAATGTTTTCTTGCTTTTCATAAAGAGGCATACACATATAACTAGATAGACAGATAGTTCAAACAAAAACTGCCTTAATGTATTTTGTAAAGTTTAAACCGAGTTTTCCCATATCTAGTCTTTAGTTTTTACTAGAGATGCATGAAGCATTATATAAACACAATCCAATGTTTTGGGAAGTCCATTCAAATGTGAAACATTGCTATGGAAGCCAAGCTAAGCATTGATTTTAGATCTTGCATGCACATTTCATGGATTGTTGTAGTAGTGACATAAAAATAGACTAGGTCAGTTATATCATATATGTCAAAGATAGTTTAACGCAAAACACTTAGGTCTACTTACTTGAACAACACCAAAAACACATCCTTTAGTACTGTGTGTTGAGTCTCTTTCTTATTGTGGTTTAGGGGTTCATTTATGCTCCCTTTAAGTACGTCTTAGCCATGAATAGAAGACTGTAACTAGGGCTCTTTTGGAGCTTCCTTTGACATCGTATTGATGCCTCCTTGCTGTGATGAATAACCCTCTTTTTGGATAGCAAAGGAGCCTCTCTTCACTACGATTAATTGTCGTGAGAGCACCTTTTCCAGGCCCAAAAATTGTCCCTTAGCATTGACATCGTGTGGATTTGTTAGAGGTTTGTTGTCTACATTTCCTTTTAAAAATCTAGTGCATGAATGATTGTCCACATGTTCATCGAGAAGAGAACATATTTGCATTTGATGTGGTCTAGAGAGAAATTTTTTATTTGGTCAAGCCTGTATTCTACATTGATGATTTTCTTGACATCATTTTCATTCTCAGCACTGTAGTTATATATGTCATTGAGGGTTTCATTATAGGTTTAATCAATCTTCTGGGGCTATCCAACTTTGTTATTGTCAACAATAGAGGTATCTATAGGTGGAAATGGATTTGTATGACCTAAATCTTCAATAATTGTGTGTTTATAACATACCCTTTGTTTGTCTACCAAGAAATATCCATCACATATGTCAATAACTTTGTCTTCTAGATTAGTATTGATAGTAAAAGGATCAGACTTCCTTATCCCATCTGGCTAGAGGAATAAATTCAAATCTTAGGAATAAAAAATAGCAGGACTGTCGGATTCCATGATATAGGATCTTTTAGGATTGAACTATAAAATCTTTTAGGATTGAGCTAGCAAATCTTCCCACAATCGTATTTAGGGAGTGCTAACCAAATCCAATTGAGTAGTGAATCTCCTTTAAAGCCGTCAAAGTAGTGATTGTACCTTTATTCAAATAGTTGAAAGACATTTATTTATCATAAGATGTGAATGGAAATGCCTCAGAAATCACTAAAATAATACTAGTATTCATGCTATCATAATGGTGAATCCAATTTACCTCATTGGCCGAGAAAATAATTGTTCTTCTGACAACTAAGTTGAGCCATCTTCACCCAAGCTTGTAAGGGCGTAGTCTACGAATTCCTATCATAGCTAATTCTAGGTGCCCATGTAGTAGTTTCATGAATAGTTAAAGAATTCCTCTTCCTCTTTGATCTACTCCCTATTGACAGTCAATGAAACAATGATGCTGATCATTTAATTATTGCAAGGCGGAAGAAACAAAATACCAAACCTAGGTAGTGGAATTACTTCCTTGCCTTTCTCATTTTTTTCTTGGATGCCTTTGAGAGATGACATGGTTCCTTTATTGAGACTATCGAATGCAGAAGAGGTAGACTCTTGTTGACATCATTAACAACATGTGCTATCTATTTTCTAGACTGTAAGTTATCATAGACATTCTCCTGTCTCCCCTCTACGTCCTGGCCAAAAGGTTTTCTTGCTTCTCATAAAGAGACATTCACATATAACTAGATAGACAGATAGTTCAAACAAAAACTGCCTTAATGTATTTTGTAAAGCTTAAAGTGAATTTTCCCATATCTAGCCTTTAGTTTTTACTAGATATGCATGAAGCATTATATAAACATAATGCAATGTTTTGGGAAGAACATTCAAATGTGGAACATTGCTATGGAAGCCAAGTTAAGCATTGAGTTTAGGTCTTCCATGCACATTTCATGGATTATTGTAGTAGTGACATAAAAATAGACCAGGTCAGTTATATCATGTATGTCAAAGATAGTTTAACTCAAAACACCTAGGAATCCTTACTTGAACAACACCTAAAACACATTCTTTAGGAAGATGTGCTGAGTCTCTTTCTTATTGTGGATTAGGGGTTCATTTAGGCTCCCTTTGATTGTGTCTTACCTATGAATAGAAGACTGCAACTAGGGCTCTTTTGGAGCGTCCTTTGATAGCATATGGAAGCCTCCTTGCTATGATGAGGAACCTTCTTTTGCGACAACGAAGGAGCCTCTCTTCAGTATGATTTATTCCCTGTCAGCGCACCTTTTCCAGACCCCAAAATTGTTCCTCAGCGTTCACTTCATGTGGATTTGTTAGAGGTTTGTTTTCTACATTTCCTTTTAAAAATCTAGTGCATGAATGATTATCCACATGTTCATGGAGAGGAGACAATATTTGCATTTGATGTGGTCCAAAGAGAAATTTTTATTTGTTCAAGCCTGTATTCTTCATTAATGATTTTCTTGACATCGTTTTCATTCCCAGCACTATAGTTGTATATGTCATTGAGGGTTTCATTACAGGTTTAATCAATCTTCTAGGGTTGTCCAACTTTGTTATTGTCAACAATAGAGCTATCTATAAGTAGAAATGGATTTGTATGACTTAAATATTCAATAATTGTGTGTTTATAACATACCCTTTGGTCGTCTACCAAGGAATATCCATCACATATGTCAATAACTTTGTCTTCCAGATGAGTATTGATAGTAAAAGGATCAGAGTTCCTTATCCCATCTGGCTTGAAGAATAAATTCAGATCGTACGCATAAAAAATAGCAGGACTGTCGGATTCCATGATATAGGATCTTTTAGGATTGAACTATAAAATATTTTAGGATTGAACTAGCGAATCTTCCCACAATCATATTTAGGGACTGCTAACCAAATCCATTTCAGTAGTGAATTTCCTTTAAAGCAGTCAAGGTAGTGACTGTACCGTGATTCAAATAGTTGAAAGACATTTATTTATCATAAGATGTAAATGTAAATGCCTCAGAAATCACTGAAATAATACTAGTATTCATGCTATCATAATGGTGAATCCAATTTACCTCATTGGTCGATAAAATAATTGTTCTTCTGACAACTAAGTTGAGCCATCTTCACCCAAGCTTGTAAGGGCACAGTCTATGGATTCCTATCATAGCTAATTCTAGGTTCCCATGCAGTAGTTGCATGAATAGTTAAAGAATTCCTCTTCCTCGTTGATATGATCCCTATTGACAGTCCATGAAAAAACGATGATGATCATTTAATTGATGCAAGGTGGAAGAAACAAAATACCAAATCCATGTAGTGGAATTGCTTCCTTTTGCATTCTCATTTTTTCTTGGAGGCCTTTGCGAGATGACACGGTTCCCTTATTGAGACTACTGAATGCAGAAGTGGTAGACTCTTCTTGACATCATTAACAACATGTGCTATCTATTTTCTACACTGTAAGTTATCATAGACATTCTCCTGTCTCCCCTCTACCTCCTGGCCAAAAGGTTTTCTTGCTTCTCATAAAGAGACATACACATGTAACTAGATAGACAGATAGTTCAAATAGAAACTACCTTAATGTATTTTGTAAAGTTTAAAGCGTGTTTTCCCTTATCTAACCTTTAGTTTTTACTAGAGATGCATGAAGCATTATATAAACACAATGCAATGTTTTGGGAAGTTCGTTCAAATGTGTAACATTGCTATGGAAGCCAAGTTAAGCATTGATTTTAGATCTTGCATGCACATTTCAGGGATTGTTGTAGTAGTGACATTAAAATAGACTAGGTTAGTTATATCATGTATGCCAAAGATAGTTTAGCTAAAAACACCTAGGTTTCCTTACTTGAAAAACACCTAACAGACATCCTTTAGGACTGTGTGTTCAGTCTCTTTCTTAGTATGGTTTAGGGGTTCATTTAGGCTCCCTTTGATTGCATGTTAGCTATCAATAGAAGATTGCAACTAGGGCTCTTTTGGAGCTTCCTCTGACAGTGTATGGAAGCCTCCTTACTGTGATGAAGAACCTTCTTTTGTGACAACGAAGGAGCCTCTCTTCACTGTGATTTAATCCTTGTGAGTACAACTTTTCTAGACCCTAAAATTGTCCCTCATCATTGACTTCATGTGGATTTGTTAGAGGTTTGTTGTCTACATTTCCTTTTAAAAATCTAGTGCATGAATGATTTTCCACATGTTCATGGAGAAGAGAACATATTTGCATTTGATGTGGTCCAGAGAGAAATTTTTTATTTGGTCAAGCCTGTGTTCTTCATCAATGATTTTCTTGACATCGTTTTCATTCTCAACACTGTAGTTGTATATGTCATTGAGGGTTTCATTACAAGTTTAATCAATCTTCTAGAGCTGTCCAACTTTTTTATTGTCAACAATAAAGCTATCTATAGGTGGAAATGGATTTGTATGACTTAAAGCTTCAATAATTGTGTGTTTATAACATACACTTTGTTTGTCTAACAAAGAATATCCATCACATATGTCAATAACTTTGTCTTCCAGATGAGTATTGACAGTAAAAAGGATGAGACTTCCCTATCCCATCTGGCTTGAGGAATAAATTCATATCATAGGCATAAAAAATAGCAGAACTGTCAGATTCCATGATATAGGATCCTTTAGGATTGAACTATAAAATATTTAGGATTGAACTAGCAAATCTTCCCACAATTGTATTTAGGGAGTGCTAACCAAATCCATTTGAGTAGTGAATTTCCTTTAAATCAGTCAAGGTAGTGATTGTACCGTGATTCAAATAGTTGAAAGATATTTTTTTTATAATAAGATGTGAATGGAAATGCCTCAGAAATCACTGAAATAGTACTAGTATTCATGCTATCATAAAGATGAATCCAATTTACCTCATTGGCTGAGAAAATAATTGTTCTTCTAACAACTAAGTTTAGCCATCTTCACCAAAGCTTGTAAGTGCACAGTCTATGGATTCCTATCATAGCTAATTCTAGGTGCCCATGTAGTAGTTCCATGAATAGTTAAAGAATTCCTCTTCCTCTTTGATCTGCTCCCTATTGATAGTCCATGAAACAATAATGCTAATCATTTAATTGTTGCAAGGTGGAAGAAACAAAATACCAAACCCAGGTAGTGGAATTACTTCCTTACCATTCTCATTTTTTTCTTGGATGCCTTTGAGAGATGACATGGTTCCTTTATTGAGACTACCGAATGTAGAAGAGGTAGACTCTTCTTGACATCATTAACAACATGTGCTATCTATTTTCTAGACTGTAAGTTATCATAGACATTCTCCTGTCTCCCCACTACCTCCTGGCCAAAAGCTTTTCTTGCTTCTCATAAAGAGACATACACATATAACTAGATAGACAGATATTTCGAACAGAAACTCCCTTAATGTATTTTTTAAAGTTTAAATCAAGTTTTCCCATATCTAGCCTTTAGTTTTTACTAGAGATGCATGAAGCATTATATAAACACAATGCAATGTTTTGGGAAGTCCATTCAAATGTGGAACATTGCTATGGAAGCCAAGTTAAGCATTGATTTTAGATCTTTCATGCACATTTCATGGATTGTTGTAGTAGTGACATAAAAATAGACTACGTTAGCTATATCATATATGTCAAAGATAGTTTAACTCAAAACACCTATGTCTCCTTACTTGAACAACACCCAAACAACATCCATTAGGATTGTGTGTTGAGTCTCTTTCTTATTGTGGATTAGGGGATCATTTAGGCTACCTTTGATTGTGTCTTAGCTGTGAATAGAAGAATGCAAGTAGGGCTCTTTTGGAGATTCCTTTGACAGTGTATGGAAGCCTCCTTGCTGTGATGAAGAACCTTCTTTTGGGACAGCGAATGATCCAAATCGGATCCATAAATGACTGACAAAGAACCTTGACTGTATCGGGATGAAACAAATCTTTAAAGAATCCATAACAACATCAAAATACCCTGAACTAGTGACCATGGCAGTCGACGTGGAAGGACGAGGACCACAGTCAAAGCGCGCTGACCGAGGCCCATGGAGGCCACACAGGCAACCAAAGTAGACCCTGGGAGCCCCGGATCAGGAAAAGGAGGTGATTTTTGATGCATTATTAGCGCCTAATGCTAATCACACATCGCTGGGTAAACAGGGCCAAAATGGGGGAGCCTTAAGCCCTTGGTCACGTTGGGAGCCAGAGAACCATGAGCGGAGAAACGAAAAGCGCTAAAGTGCAAGGGCAGGACCTGTGCCCTGGAAACCAACAATTTTGATCGGGGCGCCCTTGAATGGTAAGAGGTTTCGGAGGAGAGCGGAGTGATCCCACTCAGCGATCGACGTGTGGCAGTGGAGGTGAGAGAAAAAGGAACTCCAAGCACAGCTGTAGAAGGAGAATCAACACAAGCGGGAGAGGAATTGAACAAGCATAGGGATCGAATGGTTAAAGCCATGAACAAAGACAGTCAAAGGAGGAGGATTTTGAGAGGAGTCCAAGCGACCACGAGAGACAGTGAACAGTGAACCCTCAGAGGAGGACTGAACACAGAGAACAGTAAAGCCAAGCAGAGGAGACAGAGGGCCGAGCTGACCACAAGCAGTGTCGAGCACCAAAGAGCTTGGAGATTCAAGCCTTCCCATAGAGGAATCTGTCTGGACTGGGCATCGCATTGGCTCTTTCCACTATAGACCAAGGGTCATAGAGCTGGTAGGAAGTAAAAGAGTCTATGAACTCTGAGTGGCTTGAGGAATCCAAGAACCACCCTACCTAGCAAAATCTGCTTCAGGAGAACTCACATTGAGTCCCTGTATTGTAATTTCTCTATTGTAAGACACAATAAAACAAGGCCACCACTGAAGCTGGACTAGAGACATAGCCCTGGAGAATAGGGTGAACTCCTTATTAAAAATTGTTTGTGTCTTTGTGTTTCTTACTTTATTTCTCTATTGTCTTTCCATTTAAATGTTTGTGTATTGGAAATTTGATCGATCCGTTGCTTGAATAACACAAAACAGATACCAACACATGAGTCTGTAATACCTTTTGTTTAACAAATCTTCAATTGAGGTCACTCATAGGGTGATTATCAGATCAAGTGGTATCAGAGCTCTAGGCTGTAAGGTTAGACAAGCTTGTGTTGGTTTAGCTGTGAATTCTCACTAGATCAAAGCTCAAATTAGGAGAAGGAGAGTTGGTGGAAACTAATCCTGAAATCGGGAGAGTCTATTCTCGGAAGACAATGTCAGAAGAAGGTTCTATAGGGCCAAACCCTCAATTCATAGAAAGTTTCCTATCTATAAAGTCCATGGTAGAAGAAATGTATAGGGACTTTAGATAGCATAAGGATGAAGATTCATTAGGATCTAAACAAGATAAAGAAAAAGATGAATCTCATTCCCACGACCACTCAAAAAGAAAGGGAAAGAAGAAAGCTTTCCTACACCTCCTAATAGCCCTGTGCATAATAAGAAAGCATCCTTGATTAAACTAGATGTCAAATTTGATTTTCCTATATATGATGGAGAGCTACATGCTGAAAAGTTGGACAATTGGATTAGACAAATTAATGTGTATTACAAAGTACAATACATAGACTTGGACAAGAGTAAGATTTATCTAGCAAGCCTACGCCTAGGAGGAACTACCTTGGTTTGGTGGGACGACAGAACCCAAGCTGATATGAAGAATCATGGTAAGACCATCTCTGTCTGGAGTGAATTTGTTGTTGCCATCAAAAAGCAGTTCTATCCATTGGCCTACATGCAACAAGCCATGATGAGTTAGCAAACTCTTCAGCAGTTGAAAGGGAAAAGTGTGCAAGGGTATACTCAATAATTTAGAAAGAGAGCATTGATGTTGGGCATCTCGTTAGACTCACCAAAAACTCTTTTAAAGTATATTGGTGGTCTACACAGCTACATGAGGCATAAAATCCTCATTTTTAATCCCACTGGTATAGATGAACTATCTGTACAAGCTACTCATCTGGAAGCTAGAGGAAAGAATGGGAATCCAGAAGTTGGGGAACCATCCCAGCTCACTGTAAGCAAGAGCAAGGAGAAAAGAAAGCAAAAGTGGAAAGTAAGGAAGGCTAACACTGCACAGAAAGGCAAAGCTTCATGCACTCACTGTAAAAAGGAGGGGCATGATGATGAGCATTGTTGGATTCTGAATCCAGAGCTGAGATCTAAGAAGTCTGAGGGCAAGAAGAAGAATACTACTACAACTATTCAGAGAGATTTGGGGTCAGACTCGGAAGATGAAACAATCATTGTAGCCACAGGTATAAAAGGTAAGAATTCTAAAGCATCTACTAGTAATTCTCCTCAATCTGTTATTGATGAAGAACATGAGAGAAAAATACATGAGCTTTTCCATATTCGAGTTGTTTCCAAAAATCAAAAGATTGATACTTTGTTTGATAGTGGTTCACAAGTAAATCTAATTTCTGAAGCAATTGTAAAGAAATTGGGATTAGCAACTACACCTCATAAGAAACCATACCCATTAGGCTGGTTGAATGATAAAGCACAACTAAAGTGACTAGACAATGCAAACTCAAGTTTTCTTTTGGGTCAGCATTTGTAGATGAGGTTGAGTTAGATGTAATTCCTTTGGATATATGTGGAATCATTTTAGGAAGTCCTTACTTGTATGATAGAAAGGCTATTTTTTATAGAGATGAGAACAAGTATCTACTTGTTAAAGATGGAATCGAATGCTTTGTAAGAGCTCACAAGCTCAAGAATAATTATACTCTCATAAACTCAGGACAGATGAAAAGAATGATAAATTCATGCAAACAGTTCTTACTGATGGTTGTAAAGGAAAATACACCTGATAAGACCAATATATTTGAGGGTTGTAATGGTGATCAACAAGCTGATATAAAAAGTATTATTTTGGAGTATGATGTCTTATTTCAAGAACCTAAAGGTCTACCACCCAAAAAGAGAATAGTACATGATATTATTTTGCAGCAAGATGTTGATTGCCTAACATTGGGATGTACAGGTTGTCTGCTTTTGAGAATACTGAAATCAAGAAGCAGGTGCAGGAGTTGCTCGAGAAAGGGTTCATCGGGCCTAGCACATCACCATGTGGGTCACCATTAATTCTGGTGAAAAAGAAAGATGGCTCGTGGAGAATGTGCGTTGATTACCGAGCATTGAATAAGATAACAATCAAAAATCATTATCCCCTTCCTCACATAGATGATCTTTTAGATCAATTGAAGGAAGCTGTTTATTTCACCAAGATGGATTTGCACAGTGGATACCATTAGGTCGGAGTTGCCGAGCAAGATGCATGGAAGACTTCTTTGAAAACAAAGTAGGGATTGTATGAATGGCTGGTTATGCCTTTTGGCTTGACCAATGCCCTTGCTACTTTCATGAGATTAATGAATGATGTACTCAGACCTT
>APFE031183505.1:73809-92965 GCA_000404065.3 Pinus taeda
ATCCATAATTCTTGTCCTCATAAGAGTAGTGTACTTCATGCCATGAAAGAGAATCAGGAGAATGTGGTTGAGCTGAACTATGAATAATTCCATAAGAGAAAGGAAAGGGTTGCCCCCAAAAATATTCCCAAAGTGTTGCTCTTTTGAATGAACAGCAAAAAGACACACAAAGCGGTGTTTCGTGTAAGGAACATCAAAGAAAATGCACACCAAAAAAGAAAAATACACACAAAAACGCGAAACTGCTGTTCCTTTTTGGAAAAGGAACAACAAAAACACGCACTGCTGTTCCTTTTGAAAAAAGGAACAACAAAAACTCAAACTGTTGTTCCTTTTGAAAAAGGAACAGCAAAAACTCAAACTGTTGTTCCTTTTGAAAAAGGAACAGCAAAAACACAAACTGTTGTTCCTTTTGAAAAAAAAGGAACAGCGAAAACTCAAACTGCTGTTCCTTTTGAAAAAGGAACAACAAAAACTCAAGGCTATTTTGCTTTGAAAAGAGTTGAATATCCATATACAGATTTATTGTATCCATTTCCATTTGGAATCAATAAACCATTAAAAATAAATTTCACCACCTTTGGAATTAATAAATACCCTATTGATATTCATTTTTATCTCTAGTATATCAACGTTATTTATGGAGGAAGGAGAAAGGGACTGATGTAGTATGGTCGGATGTGTGACAGCATTTGCTTAATTATAATTTATCATTTGTAGTCCTAGAATGACTTTTGCAACTTGGTAAAACCCTGAAGTTGGATCTTTGAACTAATTAGGCTGGTGAATTGGGGTCTCCGAATTATTTTTATTGTCTTTGAAAGCAATTAGAAATCTATTTATTTCGATATTTATCTCTATTATATGAACATCGTATATAGAAAGATAGAAAAATAGGACCCATCTAATATGTTCGTGGCAATTTTCAGTTATAATTTAGTTTTCAGCATGGCAATACTATTGTGTGCAATTCAGTACTAGTTTGGAGAATTGATGGCTTGGACTTCCTTGATTGGATATGCTATGCCAATAGCAATTTGGCATGTTCTGTGATGATTTAGGCTAGATGTAAGAATTATTAGTTAACCCTATTTCATGCCAAGCAAATCTTCCCATAATCGTATTTAGGGAGGGCTAACCAAATCCATTTCAGTAGTGAATTTCCTTTAAACCTGTCAAGGTAGTGATTCTACTATGATTCAAATATTTGAAAGACATTTATTTATCATAAGATGTGAATGGAAATGCCTCGGAAACCACTAAAATAATACTAGTATTCATGCTATCATAAAGGTGAATCCAATTTACCTCATTGGTCGAGAAAATAATTGTTCTTCTAACAACTAAGTTGAGCCATCTTCACCAAAGCTTGTAAGGGAACAGCCTATGGATTCCTATCATAGCTAATTCTAATTGCCCATACAGTAGTTGCATGAATAGTTAAAGAATTCCTCTTCCTCTTTGATCTGCTCCCTATTGACAGTCCATGAAACAATAATGTTGATCATTTAATTGCTGCAAGGTGGAAGAAACAAAATACCAAACCCAGGTAGTGGAATTACTTCCTTGCCATTCTCATTTTTTGTATGGAGGCCTTTGAGAGATGAAATGGTTCCTTTCTTGAGACTACCGAATGCAGAAGAAGTAGACTCTTCTTGACACCATTAACAACATGTGCTATCTATTTTCTAAACTGTAAGTTATCATAGACATTCTCCTATCTCCCCTCTAACTCCTAGCCAAAAGGTTTTCTTGCTTCTCATAAAGAGACATACACATATAACTAGATAGACAGATAGTTCGAACAGAAACTGCCTTAATGTATTTTGTAAATTTTAAAGCAAGTTTTCCCATACCTAGACTTTGGTTTTTACTAGAGATGCATGAAGCATTATACAAACACAACGCAATGTTTTGGCAAGTCCATTCAAATGTGGAACATTGCTATGGAAGCCAAGTTAAGCATTGACTTTAGATCTTGCATGCACATTTCATGGATGTTGTAGTAGTGACATAAAAATAGACTAGGTCAGTTATATCATATATGTCAAAGATAGTTTAACTCAAAGAATGAAACTTCCATTTAAGCTATAAACATGAATAAATGGTCCAAACCTGAAACTGTGACCCTTCCTTGCAAATTGTATGTGCTACCAAATAATCATAGTTAAATGGTTTTAGATTCAATATGGGAGTAATCTTATGGAGGAGCTATTGGGTTTGGAAAGTCACCACAGGACAAAGGCCAGTGGGTTAATCTCCTAAAACAAGGTGTTAAAATATTCTGCTGAGATGTACATTTTGCATCAAGATATCCCCTAGACTAATATCTTTTTATGAGGAAGCAAAAACATGGAAAATGTTTGGTTAGGTAGGAATACAACTTGTCAATTTGGTCTAGCTTGAGTGATTAAAAGAGAAGGTTGTTAGGCTCTGAACCATTTCATGGACTAATACCGAGATGAGACAA
The DNA here is from genome assembly GCA_000404065.3 of Pinus taeda. Lineage (NCBI taxonomy): Eukaryota > Viridiplantae > Streptophyta > Pinopsida > Pinales > Pinaceae > Pinus > Pinus taeda. Next base: position 76,280 of record APFE031183505.1, read on the forward strand.
AAGAGGCTCTCTCTTGAGAATATATGAAATACACCAACCTTATCTATGCATTCATAAGCAAAATCTAACAAACACATTTAGCATCTAGCCTTTAGTTTTCACTATAGATGCATGAAGCATTATAGAAACACAATGCAATGTTTTGGGAAGTCCATTCAAATGTGAAAAAATTACTATGGAAGCCAATTTAAGCATTGATTTTAGACCTTGCATGCACATTTCATGGATTGTTATAATAGTGACATAAAAATAGACTAGGTCAGTTATATCATATATGTCAAAGATAGTTTAACTCAAAGAATGAAACTGCCATTTAAGCTATAAACCTTGCTAAATGGTCCAAACCTAAAATTGTGACCCTTCCTTGCAAATTGTATGTGCTACCAATTAATCACGGTTAAATGGTTTTTAGATTCAATACGAGAGTAATCTTATGGAGGAGCTATTGGCTTTGGAAAGTCACCATAGAACAAAGGCTAGTGGGTTAATCTCCTAAAACAAGGTGTTAAAATAGTGTGATGAGATGTAGATTTTGCATTAGGATATCCCCTAGACTGATATCTTTTTATGAGGAAGAAAAAACTTGGAAAATGATTGGTTAGGTAGGAATACCATTTGTCAATTTGGTCTAGCTTGAGTGATTAAAAGAGAAAGTTGTTAGGCTCTCCACCATTTCATGGATTGATACAGAGATGAGACAAAAGAGGCTCTCTCTTGAGAATATATGAAATAAAACAATCTTATCTATGCATTTATAAGCAACATATGACAAACACATTTGGCATCTAGCCTTTAGTTTTCACTAGAGATGCATGAAGCATTATATAAACACAATGCAATGTTTTGGGAAGTCCATTCAAATGTGGAAAATTACTATGGAAGCCAAGTTAAGCATTGATTCTAGACCTTGCATGCACATTTCATGGATTGTTTTAGTAGTGACATAAAAATAGACTAGGTTAGTTATATCATATATGTCAAAGATAGTTTAACTCAAAGAATGAAACTGCCATTTAAGCTATAAACCTGACTAAATGTGCCAAACCTGAAACTGTGACCCGTCCTTGCAAATTGTATGTGCTACCAATTAATCATAGTTAAATCGTTTTAGATTCAATACGAGAGTAATCTTCTGGAGGAGCTATTGGGTTTGGAAAGTCACCAAAGAAAAAAGGCCAGTGGGTTAATCTCCTAAAACAAGGTGTTAAAATAGTCTGCTGAGATGTACATTTTGCATCAGGATATCCCCTAGACTGATATCTTTCTATGAGGAAGCAAAAACATGGAAAATGTTTGGTTAGATAGGAATACAACTTGTCAATTTGGTCTAGCTTGAGTGATTAAAAGAGAAGGTTGTTAGGCTTTGAACCATTTCATGGATTGATATTGAGATGAGACAAAAGAGGCTCTCTCTTGAGACTTGACTAGGTTATTCATAACAATTGTGGTGTTGGTGCCTTAACTTAGCCAGAAAATGCAAAAACTCTATTGCTGAACAAAATTTATTACTGAATCTACCTCAGAGTATCCCATAGTCACTGAATGTGACATGCATGGTTTTACCAAGGAGACCCTAAACTTTTGAACAATGAAACTTTACATTGGTATGGTAAACCTACATGGGGAGAAATGAAACTTTTCTTAATAAGATGCTAGCAAAACCTGGACACTACTGTGTGGGATTATTGCTTGGTACCTGCAGATTGCACAATGACCTCTGTTGGTTAAGCCAACAGGAATTGATTTCTGCAGGTGGATCTTCCTTGTACAAATGTTCCTTTCCTTGTAAGACCTTCATAGGGGTTTATAGATTCTTGTCAATAGAATGCATATTTGTCTATATAGTTGTCTATTACATAATCATCTAAAGGAAAATTGATTACATGAACATGGGTTAGGCTGCCTCATAACTGTATAGTTGCTGAGGCTCAATTGTGATTATGTGATCTTAGAACATTTTGAGAGTATATAAACTCTTCATGTATTATGATTTCTCTAGCAATGTTCTCAAGGAAACTGTTCCAAAAATAACAAAAAAATATCTTTTGTCATTAAACAAAGATTGTTTTCCTTTAGAAACAAAGAGAGATTGTCTTGACAATACCTTCTTTTGTTTGTGGCATGTAAGGAGATCTTGAGAGTAATCTAGAATAGGAAAACTAGTTGGTCAACTTGTGATAAAGGTGAGTAACTACTTGGACACTAACTTTTGAGCATGCCACATTCTTCTAAGAACATTGAATCTAGAAATCTCGAAGGCTTCAACTACATTGATTATGTCATAGAAGTTGGAAGAACCAGAGATGTCATGGATGTGTGACAGTTAACATTATGAAGATGATAACACGTGTGTCTTTCAAGGTACATTACCAATCATAGTGCAAACAACAAATTTTACCACTAATATAGTTCATCGATGTTAATTTAGGTATGTTCTATGCTTAGATAAATTTATTTCAATTTTCAAAGTAAGCTCAATATCTTTTCCATATTAGCAATCACATCAGCATTAAAGTAAACTGCAGATAGAACATAAACATAAATCACATAAGACAAGCCAAGACAAGAGGACACAAGATGTGGTGCTAGCCAGTGACAAACCCCAATGTGGGGAAACCATTGATCAATTCTTCTTATATGTTCTTCAATAGTTCACCAGAGAGAGAGAGATAGTACATTTACAACAAAAGTCAACATTTTGACTTATCTAGATAAGTGCATAGATCATCTCTAAGAAGATGATACATGAGACCAATTGAAGACATGTTGCTTCAATTGATTCTCCAAGGTGACTCATTCACCTATAATTGTGCTACATTTCGTCATCATGATGCACCTCACCGTGCTGCACTATGTTGCACCAATCGTCACTATGTTGCATCTCATCATTCTTCATCAATCATGACTGTACCCATCACTGTACTTCATTATGTGCCATTATTGCACCATGTTGCCATACTAACCTATGTGCTGGCTGCATCTTGCTTGCTTGTTGTCTCTAATTTGCTTGTTGTCCTTAGCATGCTTGTTGTTGCATGCTAGCTATCCCTTGCATGCTATTTATAACATTGTATGCTTGGTGTATATGCTGCTAAGTACCATAAAACTGTCCCAATGTTAGTTAGTTGTCCCTTGCATGCTACTCTCCTTTGGAGAGAGATGCTTTGGCTGTTCCAGAAGTTCCCGACAGTTCCAACAGTTCCTGGAAGTCCTAGCAGTTCTGACTGTTTCTGGCAGTTCTAGCAATTCTAGCTATTCCTAGCAGTCCCAGCAGTTCCGGCAATTTCGTTTGTTCCCGACAGTTCCCGACAATTCTGACAGTTTCAGCAATTTTGGTTGTTCCTGGCAGTTCCATCAATTTCGGTTATTCCCAGCAGTTCTGACATTTCAAGCTTTTCCCAGCGGTTCTGACTTCTATCCTCTATGTCATCTTCTCGGCTGTTTCGACAGTTTCGGTTGTTCTCGACAGTTTCGACTATTCACGGTAGTTTCGGTAGATCTGACTATTCCCATTAGTTTCAATAGTTCTAACTTTTCTGGATATTCCCGACAATTCTGGAAATTCCCGACAATTCCAGCATTTCTAGCAGTTTCAACAGTTCTGACCTTTCCGGATTTTCCAGCTTTTCCCGATAGTTTCGACAGTTCTGGCATTTCTTGGTATTTCTGGCAGTTCTGGCTTCCATCCTTTGCGTCAGGTTCCTGGTTGTTCCAGCAGTTCTGGCTATTCTCGACAGTTTCGACTATTCCCGGCAGTTTCAACAATTTCGACAATTCCGGCTATTCCCGGCTATTTCGGCTATTCCGGCAATTCCAACAATTCTGGCTATTCCCGACAATTCTAGCTATTCCGGCTATTCTTGACAGTTCCAACTATTCCCGACAGTTCTGACAATTCTGGCAATTCCGGCTATTCCCTGCTGTTTCGGCAATTCCGGCTATTCCTGACAGTTCCAACTATTCACGAAAGTTCTGGTAGTTCTGACTATTCCCGTCAATTTCGACAGTTTCGACTTTTCTGGCTATTCTTAGTAGTTATGGAAATTCCTGACAATTCCTATAGTTCTGACAATTCCAACAGTTTCAACAATTCTGGCTATTTCCAGCAGTTTCGGCAGTTTTGACCTTTTCGGCAGTTTTGGCTTTTCCTGGCAGTTCCGACAGTTCCGACTTCTGTCCTCTACATCAACTTCCCAGCTGTTCCAACAATTCTGACTGTTCTTGAAAGTTTGGACTATTCCTAGGAGTTCCAACAGTTCTAGCAATTCCGACTATTCCTGGCAGTTACAGCTTTTTCGGCTATTCTGGACAGTACCAGTAGTTCACGACAGTTCTAGCTTCTACCCTCTAGATTAGGGTAGCATTATCCCTTAGGATCTCTCCTCCTACTAAAACCGAAAGACAAGTAGAGAGGAAGAGATCCCAAGTGTGATAAAATGACTTGAAGGCCACCTCTATTTACATTAAAACATTGAGCACAAGTGGGATTTATTTGGTTGCTAGCCGACCTTGACGAATTGTCCCATAACACAAATAAATTCATATCTCCATGAATAGTTATCGAAATTGGATGATCTTTAGATCAATGCTACACCTCTCGATAAGAGGGATCCAAGAAAATATCAGCTCCTGGCAGTTCCAGTAGTTCCGACAATTCCAATTGTTCCTAACAATTCTGACAATTTCTGTTGTTCCCAGCAGTTCCAACAATTCCAAATTCTATCCTCTGCGTTAACTTTCCCGCATGTTCCGGCAGTTCGTGGTAGTTTCGGCAATTTAAGCTACTCCTAGCAATTCTGGCAATTCCGGCTATTCCCGACAGTATCGATAGTTCCAGCAATTTTGGCTTTTCCCGACAGTTCCGGTTTTTTCCCTCTGTGTCAGCTTCTTGGCTGCTCTAGTAGTTCCCACTAGTGATCAAATTTGAACACGTCAAAGCCCTTCAAAGGGTCTTTGGCACGACGTCGAAGTAGGAAGAAAATTTTGCTATTCAAAAAAAAAAAATGAGTTTTGCCATTTAAAAAAAAATAGAATAATATTATAAATTTTTTTAAGAAGGGTTGTTAAGTTGTCAACCTGTCCAATTTATTTTTTTTAATTTCATTTTTTTCTAAAATCTAGATTTTGGGAATTCCAAATTCCAAACTGTCAGTGCACTGTGGGTCTATCACAAATTACAATGGTTGAACTTGTGAATTTCCTTTCTCAACTGATGTTAAATCCCATTTCAAAAACAACAATTTCCTTTTGAATTGCTTTTTCTAATTGTAACTTGTGCATATGATGCAAGTTAGCGGTTGTGCCTAGAGGCTATCCGTAAAGCAAGGTTTGATGACAATTGGAGAGGATTGTAGATTCATCATTCACAGATGCCTGTCAAGCAAGGTTTAAGCACGATTTATGCTTGGAGAGGAGCACATTCGAGAGACTTCATAAGTTCATAGCATACTGGATTTCACAGAACTTCACATTATGCTTCAATATATACATCTGGGTCTTGTTGTTTATGCGATGTGAAGGAGCACGACTGAATACAAATAGATCTGTAAGTTACTCATTCTGCTTTGATATCTATATTTTTCACTTACCTCTAAGAATATGCAATTCAAACATCAACACAAAAATTAAATCTAATGCCTTAATAGCATGAATGAATCAAATAGTAATAAGAATAAATTCCATTGTCTCACCAATACAGTTTACAGTTTAATTGAATCAAATAGTAATAAGAATAAATTACATTGTCTCACCAATACAGTTTACAGTTCAATTGAATCAAATAGTAATAAGAATAAATTAAATTCCACTGTCTCACCAATATAGTTTACAGTTCAATTGAGCTCTCATCATTAGAAACACCATCCAAATCAAAATCCTAACCAAATCACCTTCAACTAATCCCTTGTTAGGCCTAAGTCATTAAGTCCCAAGTATTTAATATCCAATGAATAAAAAATTAACGAAATATATGAGTAGCATAATTCATAATTCATAATGTCCCAACAACCTAAATTATAAAAGGAAAGAAGTCAAAGTCCTCCCAAGTTATCAGGATAAGCAAGAATTGCTGAATAGTAAATTTCACTCCCACTACTACAAATTAAACCTTTGAATTAAAGAGGCAATATATTGCCAGAGTTCCACATCCCTAGAGTTTCACCAACTGTTAATGCAGTTGATAGTACAAGACAGGAAAATATTGTTGTTGTTGCATCAGAATGAACATCTTTCAATATCTTCCGAATTATTTCCAACATATGGAGATATACATTGCCACTGTAATCATAGTAGTCCACAGCCATAACAAAAAGCTTCTTCTTATTTCTCAGTGCATGATACTTGTTTGAAACAATTAGGTTATTTGCTGGAGGCCTTGGCTTAGGTTCAATTTCTTCAATGTTAAAAGATAGCGACGCCCTTTTCATTTGATCCAAAATAAGTTCTGGGTCACCCTTTGTTGCCAGAAGTTTGTCAACTTCAGCAGAATTATCCAAAGAGACATTGATGGAATATTTCTTGCCATTGACAGAAAGTCGAAGAGACATGTCCTTCAGGGAATCACCCATCGATTCCTCCCCCATAATAGTATCCATTACAGTGATAGTCTGCCATTGAGGATGCCTCATCTTACATACAGTTACCCGAGACAAATATTTTTTGCAATGTTCAGGCCATGAGAAAAGGTGAATGTTACTCAACCCATTACAACGACATTCGTTCCATGGGTTTTTAGCTCTAGCAATACATTTTCTATGACCTTCTGATCATGGGGTTCGACTAATAGTCCATTGTTTAAAGTCTCCAAAATTTTCAGAAACAAAGAATTTTTTAGAGCTTTGCTTTTTTAGCCACATGCTTAAACATCAGATTTGAAATTGAAAAAATTTCCTGGAAACTTAGTTTACCTGTCAAAATTATTGCCAAAACCTAATTAACACAAGGTAGAAACTCATAATATCGGTGGAAACTCAAACTAATTCTTTTTTGGATGTTCTTACACCAACCTCTACTTAATATGACAGTAATTCAAGGAAAAATACAGAAAACATAACATTTGGCGAACATAAATGTTATGAACACAGTTGGCTTGTCACTTGTCAGTTACAATGTGTATGAATTGTATGATAAATACTGGACTTGCAGTTGCATTGGAAGGGGTTATTGTTCTTGATAAACTGAGGAATATCTTGCAGCTTGCAACATTGTAAAGGCATCAAAAACCAATAATATGTTGTCTTGGAACTCACAGCATTAGTTCCAACCAAACAGTTATTGACTCACCATGTGTTAAAAAAAAAGAAATTTGAAAATAATTTACTATTCTCAATTGAATTTCATTTTTTTTTCTTTTCATTATAGAAGGGCAACCTCAATATGAACCCTTCTAAATAAAATTAAGACCTGCCCTTCAAATTTGATCACTGGTTCTTGTTGTTCCCGATAGTTCCAACAACTGCCGGCAATTCCAGCTATTGCCAGCAGTTCCAACTTTTCCGACAGTTTCGACAGTTCTCGGCAATTCTGCCAATTTTGGCTATTCCTTGCAGTTCCGACAATTCCGGCTATTCTTGACAGTTCCGACTTTTTCATCTTTTCCAGCTATTCCTGGTAGTTTCGACAGTCAGCTAGTTCCGACTTTTCCCAGCAGTTCCGTCTTCTACCCTATGTGTCAGCTTCCCAGCTGTTCCGACTATTCCCGGCAATTTCGGTTATTCCCGACAGTTCTGGCTTTTTCAGCTATTCCTAGCAGTTCTGGTAGTTTCGCCTTCTGCCCTCTGGATTAGGGCAGCGTTATCCCTTAGGATCTCTCCTCCTACTAAAACCCAAAGACAAGTGGAGAGGAAGAGATCCCAAGTGTGTTAAAAAGACTTGAAGGCCACCTCTATTTATACTAAAACATTGAGCACAAGTGGGGTTTATTTGGTTGTTGACTGACCTTGACAAATTGTCCTATAACACAAATAACTTCATATCTCCATGAATACTTATCGGAATCAAATGATCTTTAGATCAATCCTACACCTCTCGACGAGAGGGATCCAAGAAAAATATCATCTTCCATTAATAAGGTGACCCACATGGGTACTGTGATGTGTGGTTTGACAGTAAGTCTACTTGAGCAAAGCCCAGGAGACCACAATTCAAATCTCATTGAGTACACTGACCTGCTGTGGTGGCGGCTGGAGGAGCAAATTCCCCACCCACGCCTTGGTGGCACGAGAGTCTTGTTCTTACTAAAATCATAGGATCTTAGTATATCAACTTGCAGGTAGTTGGATGTACTCCTGGTATTATAGAGGCAACTACGAGGATTGATCCTGGGTCTCCCATAGATTAGGATTGGCAATTACTAATTCACCATGTAGTTAAAAAAAAAAAAAATGACCCACATTGAGTTTGGCCCTAGTTGCCAATTTTAACAATCGGTCATGGATATCAATCAGGCCTAGTTAGCCTTACTTTCTTGGTAAGGAGATGAGGCTTCATGTTTTCCACTTTGTTTTCCCCAAAGAAATTTATTCTAGCAGGAAAAATTATTCATTACTTTTCCCTCTTACAAGCAAACACTTGGCAAAAAAAGGATTTCACACCTGGGAGTTTTTTGTAGGATAAAGGGAAAGGTGAGTGGGTATCCTGCAGTAGCTGCATTGGTCTTATTAGCATTACGCCACTTTTCATATGGGTCTTCACAATAGAGAATCACCATTACACTTTGTTGATTTGTTTTAAAAATAAACATAACACGTAATAGATTCCTTTTGGGATGCAATCTTGTTGGTTGTAGTATGATTGTATTTGTGCCACATGTAAAGCTAATATGAGTTAAATTTCTTTCACCTTGTAATATTTTTATTAGAAATGTGCTTGTGTTTGGGCTAGAAACTATGCTAGATTTCTTTTGCTTTGCAATAGTGTTGTTGTCAATTTGGTTGTTTATGATAAAAGGAAATCTAGCAAGTGTTAGATTTCCATCACCTTGGCAATGTTATTGGAAATGTTGTGCTTGTGTTTGGGCTAGAAGTTGTGCTAGATTTCTTTTGCTATGCAATATTGTTGTTTTCAATTTGGTTTTTTATTATAGAAGGAAATCTAACACGTGTTAGATCTCCTTCACCTTGGTAATGTGTTTTTGTTTGTGTTAGAAGGAAATATAGCATGCACTAGATTTCTTCTGGCATGAAATGTTGTTATTGGTAGTATGCTTGTATTTATGCTACATGTAAAGCTAGCATGCATTAAATTTATTTTACCTTGCGACGTTGTTATTGGAAATGTGATTGTGTTTGTGATAGAAGTTGTTGTATTTTGTTGGCTTTTGTTTTCCCTACAATGTTATTGTTGGCAATGTGCTTTTGTTTGTGCTAGAAGTAAATCAAGCGTATGCTAGATATCTTCTACATTGCAATGTTATTTTTGGCAATGTGATTGTGTTTGTGCTACAATAAACTCTAGAATGTATAAGATTTCTTTTACTTTGAAATGTTTTTGTGAGTAATATGCTTCTATTTACATTAGAAGAAAATTTAGCCTGTGGTGGATTTCCTTCACCTTAGAATATTGTTATTGGCAATGTGTTTGTGTTTGTGCTAGAAGGAAATCTAGCATGTTCTAGATTTATTTGACCATGTAATGTTGCTTCTAGCAATATGCTTACGTTTGTAGTAGAAGGAATGATATTGATTGTTAGCTTTCATTTTAGGAAACAATATTTCATTACATACAACATGACTACCATACTATTTTTATTTTTGCGTCTATAGTACCTTTTCATAAGTTGTGTGTTTTTGGGAAATTATAAAGTCACACTTTACACGGTTCATTCTTTTAATTACAAGTTACAATGTAATTACTATTACAGAATTGATGCAAGCTACAATGGAAAATATAATTTTGGCAAAAGGGGACTATGTTGATCTCCTTATTAATGATCAAGTCATTGGGCTAGCAAGGGTTGAATCTGTAGAGTTTGGAACTTATTATGTTGGAGAAAGGGTTAATGCTGGTTATGTTGCAATTTTGATAATTGATGTCATTCAACCACATTTGATTGATGACGATGTTAATGAAGGCAACATACATCCATGGAAGATTGTGGATTTGAGACACCACATAGGTAAATCAAAATATTGAAGCATGTGTTATATATTATTGATACTATAATAAATGTTTTTTTTTGAGTAAATACTAACATTATTTAAATTTGTTTATAGGTACTAATGTTTGGAGACAAGGTAAATCTTCTGCAACATGGAGTGAAGGTGGGTGAGGGCTCCATATTCAATACAGAGCTTGGGCATAAAGTGCATGGAAATATGGTAAAGAAAGGATGCATAGTGGTTAAAATTGAAAAGGTGTTAAAACATAATGCTCCTCTACCACATCCAACAGGATTTGAGCATACACTTGGGGGTGCATTAGAATCTTATGAAATTTGGCCAGAATCAGATTTGGAGCCTCGCTGTCATGATCATGCCATAAATATTCCCCAAGATAGGGTTAAATTCATATGTGCAAAGGTTTCTCTTACACATGAATGCATGGGAACAAGCATGTGCATTCCCAAAGGAATGTTAGTTAATGTCCGCGAGGATGACATTGTTGGGGGTGAAACACTAGGTGAAATGGATTTTGGTGTTTTTCTAGAAGAGATAGATGGAAATTATGAGATATGCAGAATTGGTGAAATAAGTTGGTGCACAACAAAAGTGTGATATTAAGGGTCAAGGAAAAGTTCAAGGAGCCACTGAAAGAAATGGTAATATGGGATGTTATAGAGGACACAAATCCCTTAAACAAATGGGATGGGCACTTTTGTAATGAAAAATATAGAAACTAAATTGATATGCATGTAACAAGGCCATATAAAAGGATTAAATGAGTTATGGCTACAAAAAAAAAATTGCAAAATGTCAAACAAAAATAGATGAAGAGAAAGAAATTCGACTTTTGGCAGCAGATGTATGTTTGAGAAAAGATTGTCTTCAACATGTGGATAGGAAGGCCATTGCAGGTGCTAGAAGGGGTATGAGACAAATAAATACAAATGGTATTAGAGAATTTGTTTTGAATTCACTCATGTAAAACACAGTCATGTCAAACAACCATGGCCTACAACCTATTGCTAGAAATGTAAAGGACATGAGATTTAATGGGAATATTATTTGTAAGAAAGCATGGTATAAGATACATAAAATTCCTCAAAGCACATTCTATAAATACCAACATTATTTCCAACATGGACAGATCAAATCTATTCATGGTAACACCAACACATGCAAAGCACGAGCTCACAAAGTGGCAGCCATAGAATTATTACACAAAATTGTAATGGATAATTCAGATTTTTCACCAAACCAAACACGTCAAGTTGAAGAAGATGGAACATCTGCTCCTTTAAGACTGCTTCCTTCGACTTACACTCAAAATTCTTTGTTAAAAGAGATTAATGAGGCTCTTCTAAAGCTCAATTACCCATCAATATCACAGCCAACAATGAGCAAGATCTGGAATACTAAGTTTCGAGATATGGCATTTTCAAAGAACACCAACTTCAATAAATGCAGTGAATGTATTATGATGAAAGCACAAATGAAGTTAGCAACTACAAAAGAGTTGGAAGAAAAGGCACAAGGTAGGTTGATGAAACATAACAAGATTGTTATGTGTGGAAGATATTGCTACTATGCCCATAGAATTATGTCAGAGCAGTTTCCGAAGGAGTATTTGAGCATTATCCATGATAAAATGGACAAAACAAAGACTTGAATCCCAAGGCTACATGTCAAACAAAATCTATTGTAGGAACAAATTTAGGTTTTTCATTGACAGGTATGCTTACTCACGGGCATAAGGCGGGAGGTTTTGGTCATTTCTCCTTACCATTTGTCCATATGGGATCACAATTTACTATTACATCCCTTGCAAAGTGCTTAAGGGACCTTGAAGACCCACAAATGGATATGTATGGTGATCTACTTTATGAAAGTAGAATTTCAAGAAACCCACTTACAAATGCATTACTTGACACCTCTATTTACTCAAAATCTCAATGGTACAAGGATGATTTTATATCTCATGGAAGTTCAAAAAGTCAAAATGTTGATTTTAAACCTCTTCCTCCACATTTGTTGTTACAGTTCGACAATGCAGCAAGTGATAATAAGAATCGGTATGTTTTCATGTTTCTATCACTTTTAACTGCACTTGGTGTCTTCATCACTATTGAAGTTAGGTTCCTGCCTGTGGGGCACACCCATGAAGACATAGATGGAACCTATGGAAGAATATCTTCCAACCTAAAAAGTAAAGATATTTATTCTTTACCTAAAATGATGGATACATATCACATAATTGAAGAAAATAGAGTGTTTCCACCTACACCTATGGACAAGGTCTATGACTTCAAAATTTTCCTTAATGGATACATTAAGGAGGGAAAACATGCACTAGTTGGACATCTTAATGTCGAATACTTCCAATTTCTTATACTTAATGATGTTCCAGTACTAAGGTATAAAGAATCAATTAGAGATATTGAGTGGTTAGAACTAGTTGAGTTATGGAATATAGATGATGAAGGTCGACCTGTAATTCCCATAGGGAAGCCATCTTTCTTAACTTCCAAACAGAATGATGTCCATTTAAAAGAACTAAAGGAAGGGATAACATCATACATAAAAATGTCGAAAGACACTATTGGGAATGAGGATTCACCAATTGTTACAGAGGAATTGAAAAATAGTGTATTGGGAAAAAGTTCTTGATACATTGGATGGAATCTATAATGATCATAGAATAATAGATGGTGATTGATCTTCTGAGGATTTATGGCCCAAGACGAGGCACATTGTTGATGTTGATTGTAATGCACTCCAAGTAATCTCAAGTATTATGGCTAGAGATTTTGATAATGTGATAGATGAACCAATATATGTTGGACCCAAATGCAACAAGCCAAAGCCAACATTCAATTTGATGATTGATGTTGAGAAAGGAAAGATGTTGCTAGTTAGATCAAGAAATGAGGATGCAGGTGAGATAATTTGCATGGAAAATCCATCTCAGATATCTTTAGGGATAATGAAGGTGAGAATCTTCATGTAAAGGTTGACTGGTGGAAGCCTATGTCAGGGAAATACAATGGAAAATTTTTAGAGCAATATTGGGTACCAAATCCCAGTGACAAAGAACTTGGCTCTACTCCAATTAATACCATAGTGTGGGCATGGATGCTAAAGAATGAACATTGCAAGAAGACCAAGATAAATAAATATGGTGTAGAAGCCATTCTTGATCTACTTGAGCGAATATCTTAAGAGTAGGTTTATATGATACATGAATGTAATCTTTTTTTGGAGGATCTATTAATATACATTCAGACACACTTTTCCATATTTGTTGTATAAATATTCTCTTCATATTTTTTTAAGGAGTTTTATATTATTTAATATTTCAATGTAATCATGTGTTAAACAAATTACATGACAATGCCATAAAATATTTAAGTTTTCAAAGCTTTAGTTGACCATCTGACTTCTCACCATATCAAATATGCATAATCAGATTCAATAATGCACCTAAAAACATCTTCTAAACTTGGTATATTAAAACAACAGTGGAGTACCTAATTAGTATTCTATTTAAACCATTTAAACACTTAATGAATAAATGTTAGACACTTGATATAATGTTTGAGGTGAGTTTTCCTTAATTTTCCTTATTATAATTTTTTTTTTCTCGATAAAGACTAAATCTATTAATAAAGGAAAAAAAATATAGTACAATCAAGCCTGGAGACCAGCAGAGTCAAGAGAGACAAGAACATAGGTAGCCGGAAAGGATATGCAGTCCACGTCGGCTCCTAGAAGCGAAGAGAAGAGAGAAGAACACAACAGGAAGAAACTAGAAGAAACGGAGAACAAAACAAAGCTTATGATTCTACCCGACATGGGAGGGATCAACTATGCGAAATTTTTTCCCTTTCTTTTTACCAACTTTGACCCATTCAGGAGGGCATTGCTAAACTGGGGTGATTTGCAAACTGAGCTGGGTTGATTGAGAGATTTCCTTATCTGAATCCAAGGTGGAGGATTCATGATTCCTTTTCTGGGAGCTTGGCTGGACAGAAAAATCCTCAGGATCAGCCGAGGGCGATTCCTGCGCTATCTTGGTATCCAGTTCTTCCTCATTTATCTCCTCTTCATCCGAGCTGAAATCAAATTCATCCATGGGGGGAGGGTCATGAGGCTTCCAGCCTTTGGATTTCTTCTTAGGATTGCCTTTCTTTTTTGGGGCAGGCTTCGAGGGACAAGAGCTCTGAAGGTGCCCTGTGAGATGGCAGTTCCGACAGCGGAAAGCTGTATTCTCGCAGTCCGAGTGCTGAGTCCAATGAAAGTCTCCAATTTTGAGATTGATCTTGTCCGGAAGTCCTTTGCTTATGTCTATTTCTGCACATATTCTGGCAAAGGTGTATAAGCCTTTTTCCCCTCTAGAAATGCCTGTGTCTAGGAAGCGGCCTAGAGAATTGCCGATTCCTTGGAATACTGCAAAGTGCCAAAGATGAGCTAGGAGATTAGGAAGTCTAACCTAGATTGGGAGTTTGGTGATGATTGCCGAAGATGGATCGAAGTCCGGGAACCAGGGGGTGAGGAATAAACCTGCTGAGCCCCAAAACCAAGGCCCTGCTTTTAGAGCTTTTTGGTAGTCCTCCTCAAAAGCAAACACCGTAATGAAAAAACCCTTTGAGCATAATAAAACCTTGCAGTTGTTGGTCCAGTTAGAGTGGATCCACTGGTAGAGATCTGCTGTCCTTGGCCACAACCCATTGAACCTGCAAATAATGCCATGCTCTGCAAACTATTGGGTTTGCTCATCCAGAGATGGATGCACTATTTCAATGGAGGGAGTCTCCTCAAGTTTGTCCACCAGAAAAGGTTTGGGAGCCTGAACTGGTGGGACTGTCTTTTCCTGCCTCGGTGTATGGACAACATCCCTATATGAGAATGCCTTGGCTGAGGAAGACTGTCCTGCCGCTCCTCCTCTCAATCGAAGGGAAAGGATAATGGATGCATTTCTTTTAATGTTGTAGTAAGAAAGGGGGTGGAGATCCTCTAGTTGTTTACCTTCGTGGAGAAGTCGTTGAGCTGCAGAGGGAATTCCCAGCTTAAGTTCCAGCGCATGCATGAGGTCCCTCACGAGATCCTGAGAGCCTACCCAATGTAGCAGAGTTTTGCCTGAGAGGAGCTTGATCTGGATCTGAAACGAGGCAATCCAAGACGTTTCATGTCGCTCAGGCATTTCGTCAAACAGTTCAGGCGCAAAGTCCAAACTTCTGAGTTTCGCAGAGCTAATGAAGGAGGTATGGTCCATAGTTTCGTTGGGAGTCTCCGTCAATTTGGTGGGATTGCGCTTGCCACCAACCAATCTAGCAGGATTAACAACAGTAGTGGTTCGCGGCGGAACATCGATCATAACAACAGCCCCGGCTCCGATCTTGGCGCCTTCCCTAGTTTTGATATTCCCCAAAATCGTAGCCCCTGCGCCGATGAGAACACCGTTGCCAATCTTAGGATGACGGTCGCCCCCTTGCTTCCCTGTGCCGCCCAGAGTAACGTGGTGCAGAATCAAAACGTTATCATCGATGCTCGTCGTTTCACCGATGACGAACCCTGTGCCGTGGTCAAAGAGGATCCCCTTACCTATTTTGGCCGCGAGATGGATTTCTATGGTAAAAACCTCAGAGATCCTGCTCTGGATCGCTAGGGCCAGTGGCTTTCGACCTTGAGACCACAGCCTGTGTGCCACTCGGTGCGCTTGGCAGGCCAGGAAACCCTTGAAATTGAGAATACACTCTTCCTTATTATAATTGATATAAATCAAATTCCCTATTTTGTTGCACTCTAATTTATAAAAAAAATATTTTGATCATTGAACAAAACAACTAGAATTATAAAATATTTCCTCTTATAGATTTTGAAGTGGTGCCAACATTATACTAGTATAATTAATTTGTACTCAACTTAGAAAAAGTAGTTAGTGTCAATTTAAAATGGTCAATAACAATAAGAAAAACAATATTAATATATTGTTAAATAACTTTATAGGTAAGATTTGTTTTACACAATCTAGTATTCGCGACTCAAATTTAATACATAAATATAAATGTTAATGATAATAGAAATAATGTAAGGAATCTAAGTTTTAGATGAATGTTAATATGTTCTTGTCAATATAATATCCTTAAACATTATAGGGATAAAAACTAAACATTTTTAATAAATATCTTAATCATTTTTCTCTCTTTCTTGTTGTATTTGAAAATAATCAAATTGTACTACTTTGTTACTGTTCTAATTCATGATTGATTTTGATCATTAAAATGATTAGTAATTGAGACGACAGGCTCATTTTACAGCCCAATATGGGGGGATGTGTAAGTTTGTCTATCCGTCTATGCCCCTTTAAAATAAAAATTATGTTCTAAATAGAAAAATAGAAAAAATAAAAAATATTTTGTAAAGTAATTAGAAGTAAAAAAAATGTGTGAATTAGATGTTTAAATCTTATACTTTTCAAAAGTAACTATTTGAAGATTTATGTTAACTAATTTATGTCAATATCAACTTCATATATATCTATATATATAAAAAAAAAGGTTTTTTATGGTTAAAATTATTATTTGTTTGT
>APFE031183505.1:93423-121564 GCA_000404065.3 Pinus taeda
CTTTATTACATAAAAGTATAAATAATAAATAAAAATAAATTATATTCAACATTTAATTTGATCCTAAAAAAATATTTTCTCCTTAACTCTAAAATGATGCAAACTTCCTACAATAGTATGTAATGATGATTATCGTCCACTAAGACCAAATATGGTATATAAGAAGGTAAAAAGATATTACTAAAAGTTATTTTGAATTTTATTGTTATGCTAAAAAAGCATTAAAAGAAGTGTTTCAAGATCATCATAATTTTGTTTAGGTAAACAATCAATAAGGCTGGTAGCATCACAAATATTTTGAAATTTAATTCCAATATTTTAAATTGTGCCAACATTGTCTTAGTAATAATCATAACTTAACATATACATGATATTTACTATATCAGATTATAATTAAATAGGTTAATAATAGTTCCATACACATCATTATTTTCATAAAATAACCTTAACAAACTTATCTTTTTAATATAAACCATAAAAAATATTAAAATAGATAATGTAAGGAATCCAAGATTAATATGTGAAATATTTTCTTTTTCAAGTTTATATAAATTTGTTCTATAAAGTTTATCATGATATTTTTTACACAAAAAATGGTGAATATCTATATAAAAGTTAGTGAACTAAGTGACTTTCTAATTCCTCATTTTGAAAAAATTTAATCTTGTTAAAGTTCTAAATAATGGTATATATTGAACACATTACTAATAATTTCATTTGTCATTAAATAACTTCATACCTAATATATATCTTGCATATTACTCTATTATTCATAAAGTGAGCCTCAATCAACTTCTTTATTAACATAAATGTACAACTAATAAAAATAAATTATGCTACTACTCACATTCAACATTTAATTTGATCCTAAATTTATTTTTCTCCTCAACTCTAAAATGGTGCAAACTTTCTACAATAGTATGTAATTATGATGGTGATAATGATGATTATCATCCACTAAGACCAACTATTGTAAAAAGATAATATTAAAAGTTATTTCGAATTTTATTGTTATGCTGAAAAAGCATTAAAAGAAGTGTTTCAAGATCATCATAATTTTGTTTAGTTAGACAATCAAGAAGGTTGGTAGCGTCATAAACATTTTGGAATTTAATTCCAATACGAGTATAAAATCGATGATCTATGAAAGTTTTTTAATCTTCAACCATAATATAACTAGTGTTGCAAAGGTGATAGACTTTTAAATTGTGCCAACACTGCCTTAGTAATAATCATGACTTAACAGGGGAAAGAGATGGCGTCGAGGGTTTCTGCTGCTTCTGAAACTCTGCTACCTGCCGCTGCGCAGATCGAGTTATCCGCCACAAACGAGCCATTCTCCTGCTCCGAATCATGGCTCCCAGCTCTTCTCACAGAACCCAAGTCTTGGGCCTTTCTTAAAGGTTTACTGCCTGCTACGGGAATCGAAGATTTCAGCCGTTTAATGGTCTTCTTGCCAGTGAAGCTTGGAGTGGAGCAGAAGGTAGCTGCAATCAGCTTTATCGCAGAAGATATTGGAGGCCTCACACTCCATCCCGGCGCTCGAATCATTGTATATGCGAGAGTAGAAGACCATTTTGTGTTGAAATTTATAAGCGTTATCCAAGCAGAGCGACTAGAGGGCACAGATTTGCTCAATGGGGTCACGGATCTGCGATTTTTACAGATCCGCATTCATGGAAACCCCAAGATCCGACGTCAAGATACAGATAATGTGGCAAGGGATGGCTGGCCGTCAGTTTCGCAGATATGCAATCAAATCATCAGATCAGAAGCCCAACAGATCTTGGAGCCTAAAAAAAAAACCCAGATCTATGGGCAAAATATCTTCAGGCGGCAGGGTCAAACGAGCTCATCTTTGAGGCAGCTCTCTCTCTCACACCCGCCAGATCTGCATGAAGAATCCTCTGCATTTCAGATCCAAGTCAATTTTTTAGGCAAAACGACAATGTTATGGGTGCATGCAGCAGATCTTGTGTAGGATCTTCTGCAAAAACTTGAATGCATGCAGGGGATTCCATCCTCTTGCCTCAGACTACTATATCAGGGTAAGCAACTAATGCAGCCCCTATCTCTTTCCTTCTACAAGATTCAAAAGTATGCCTCTATTGGGGTTTCTTTTCGTTTAAGAGGTGGTTCCTTCGGGCAAACCTCCTCAGCTCCATTTTTCTCTTACAAAGATGCAACACGCAAAAACACTGCCCAACCTCAGGCTTCTTCTAAGACAGCCCAGCCAAATGGCGTTCCAAAGCCGTTTGTGGTTGACAAATCAGAGGAGATACCCTCCATTAGCCTCTCTAATCCTGGGGTTGAGAACCACTATCGGACTTTTGCAGAATCAGGACTCATATGTAGATTTAACGGGCTATGGCCTCGTACAGCAAATCTTTATCAATGGGTCCATTCCTTTTGGACTAAAAAAAGTAAAATTTTCCTATGTTCAAAAGGCTTCTTCCTGGTGGTTTTTGACTCAAATGAAGACTACCAGAAAGCCTTAACGAAAGGCCCTTGGTTTTGGGTTATGGCTGGGCTTTTTCTTACCCCCTGGTTTCCTGATTTCGACCCTTCTACAGCAATGATCTCGAAGATTCCCATTTGGGTTAGGCTCCCAAATCTTCTGGCTCATTTTTGGGATTTCTTTGTCTTCTTAGCCATTGGGGATACTTTAGGACGATACCTGGCTACAGATACCTCAAGAAGGGAAAATGGTCTCTATACTTACGGCAGACTATGTGCAGAAATAGACATTAGCAAAGGACTGCCGGATCAGATTAACCTCAAGTTTGGAGATTTCCACTGGACTCAGTCACTAGATTACGAGAACACAGCCTTCCACTATCACCATTGTCATCAAACAAGGCACCTTCAGAGTACATGTTCGCAGTTAAAAGATAAAAAGAAGAATCTGAACCGCAAGCCCAAATCTAAAAGATGGAATCCTTTTGAGCCTCCTCATCCACTGGGCAACTTAGACTTCTCGAGCTCAGAGGAGGAGGAATCTGAGGCAGATGTGCAGGTTGATGAGGAAGTTGAAGCTGATATGCAGAATGAAGAAATTCCGGGGGACCCTCCCTCAGCTGTTCCAGAGGCTCCCTCTAACCCTCAGATTTCCCAGAAGCACGCTCATTTCTCTTCGTCCTCAGACTCTGAGAAGGAGGCTCAGCCATCATATCAGAATCATCTACAACTAGTTACAAGTCAGCCAAGCTCCACTGGGTGGACAAAAGTTAGTAAGAAAAAAGGCAAAAAATGTCGTGTTGTAGATAATAACCCTTCGGGGTAGCTTCTCTGCTCAGTCTTTTCATATGTAGTCCTATGCTCTCTTGGGTCATTTCCTTGTCTATCTCTTTGGAACAAGGTTGAGTTTCCTTCACCTCCGGTTCCCCTGCTTCTCTGCTCTGCCTGCTTCTAGGCCTGATTGTACTATATTTTTTCCTTTTTTAATAGATTTAGTCTTTACTCAGAAAAAAAATAATCATGACTTAACACATAAATGATATTTACTATATCAGATTATAATTAAATGGATTAATAATAGTAACACACGCATCATTATTTTCATATAATAACCTTAACAAATTTATATTTTACTATAAACCATAAAAATATTAAAATAGATAATCTAAGTAATCCAAGATTAAAATGTGAAAGATTTTCTTTAGCAAGTTTATATAAATTTGTTTTATAAAGTTTATCATGATAATTTTTAGACAAAAATGGTGAATATCTACATTAAAATTAGTGAACTAAGTAACTTTCTAATTCCTCATTTTGAAAAAACTTAATCTAATTAAAGTTCTAAATTCTAGATCCACTGAATAATTCCATATTTAATGAATATGTGTTTCACGTGGATGCACTGATAAAAGGAATGATGACCATTGATATCATTATTCACAACAAGATGTCTGCATCATGGAAAACGGGAGTGAGCGGCAGGCAATTAAGCGATACAGTATGAATCAGATATGGAACAAACAACAACAGATTCTAAATGAAAAGGTTACACGAATGGGAATGAGCAGCAATCACTGCATTTGAATTTCACATGGCTTATAAATTACCGAGGGGAGTCCACAGGGTGGCCTACATTTCGGAAACAAAAATGGAGTTGTTCATTATCTATGTACAAGGTATACGCTTGAAGGTATTAATCTGGCCCATGGAGTGGCAAGACTCTCTAAGGAGTATGCGGGTGATAGCTGCGAGCATCCCGCAGGCTGCAACATCACGAGTAGAAGATGTACTAGAAAAGAGGGAATAGGAAGCAGAATTGGTACAGAGTCCGTTGCCTCGCCCCGGGGTAGGTCGATGCACTACAATAGAACAACGAACAAATGGACAGACAACAACCACGAGTAGATATGCAATTAATAAGTCATCTCTGATGTCCATCGAAGATTGGGATCTTGTGGACAGCAGCAAGAGTCTTGTAGAATTGTAACACAAGCTATAGCAGATAGTACAAATGGCAGATATGAAGGTCGGAAGAACCTGCAGTGGTACCAAGAGGTCCCGTAGGTGGCTCCCCTGCTCACGCTAGAATCCTCAGAGGGGGTGTTCTATGTTGACCAAGCAGAGCAGAATGAGCATCATCGGTTGCAAGATGTGGTAGAAACACTGAAGTAGGAGATGGTTGAAGCATTGCAGGAGACAAGGAAGGAGCAGCAGGATGACGAGCACCACTCAGAGGGAGGCAAACCATGAAGCCAAGGTATAGCACCTAGCCATGTCGACAAGTGACTCAGGATGAATCACAATGATTGTGTTGGGGGACTGTTGGGTAGCAGAGGTCCCATATAACGGTTTTGGGGCAGAAAGCCCAAGAAGTAGGGTTAAAATATTGTAAAAACTCCGAAGTATTCGGAGTGCGAAGTATAATAGATTGAGTCAAAGGGTAGTCTGCGTAAAAATAATAAAAAGTAATGTAAATAGAGTCGGCCTGTGCAGGGATTGCAGGCCAGGGAAGGGTATAAATAGAGCACAACTTTATGAGGCAAATGCAATTCTTTTGGGAAACATATAATGGGTTCTTGAAGAAGACAATCCGAAAGCATTTGTAAGTTTGAGTCGAGGGATTAGGGTAGTAGGTAGAGGCTCTGCAGCTATGTGCACAGAGGCCTGGAAAGTCCAAAGCTGTGTGCGTGGACCCCTGTAGCTGGGTGCGCAGGGTAGATCTGGATGTATTGGTGGAGAATAATAATAAAGATATTTTTTCTTCTGTAATTCTATGTTATCGCTCATCTGTCCTTATGGTTTACCTTTCTATATCTGGTTAATGCAAATGTGATGAGTATATGTGAATCTGGATTCATTTTGTGCGTGAATTGATTATGTTGGTTAAATGTTTGCTTAAAGACCTTGTTGAATAGTTTTGAATCATAACGACTTCTTTCAAGTAGAATAACACATTAATAAGAAAGATATAATCACTTTGGATTTATGCAAGTACCAAGCAGAGCAGAGCTATAAACTAGTGTACGAAACCTCCAGACCACACCAAGACATCCCTAGGGTGCGGAAACCTAGTTCTAGCACTTTCCCCTGCTACCTTGGGTGAGACCTCAGTCCGCGCTCCGCAGGCTATTACTGAAAGGTTCGGTAGCTGCAGGATTTGTTTGGCTAAATAACTCTTCTAAACCTAGGTCAGGCCCATATAAGCCAACACTCACCCTTTTGAAATCCAACACCAGATTTATCCAATGGTGATCTCTGGATCTCGAGAAAACTATCCAAGGCCCCGGTGCTCTTCTCCATCTTTCGCTGCTTTCTCGATGGCATCACTTCAAATTCTAATCTTTCACATTCATTTTCATTTTCTTGGTATTACTTCCTAATACCTTCCTCAACGTTTTTTGATTCTACCAACTTAATATTTAAGCTGAAAATATCTTCCTTGAGCTTGGCCTCCTTATCATCACAAATTTGCAATAAGTTTTCTTTATCTTTGCATGCAACTATTAGTTTAGAAATATCAGCTCTAAGAACCTTAATATCATTCTAATATCGACTAGGCAATTCAACATGATCAAAATCTGAATCCTCAAAATTGTAACTCAAAAGAAAATCATTAATAATTATACCTTTGGATTCATTTTGTTGCAATACATTTGGTTCTTGATCTTCTAATTTCTGCAATTATTTGTTGAATCGCTTGCACTAGAAATATGATACTCTTGTCACTGAGCTACCTTATTTTGAAGGCCATTCCTTTTCTGAAATTGTGTCCCTTTGTTCTAGCCCATTTTAAAAAAAAAATCAATTTCCGCCAATAAACCCCAAATCTACTCTCCAGGTTTCAAGCTACAATCAAGAGCCCTGCTTTGATACAAATTTTTGGAAACCTTTGAGCACTATTGAGAGGGTGGGGGGAGGAGGGTGAACCAATAGTGTAATCTTTTTTATAATTTTTACTAGTTATTTATTTTTACTGAATCACACATATATGTACCAACACCACATTAGGTTATCCATGCATTTAAAAAATATAAGCAGTCGAAACAAGATAACCATGAGAGAAACAATAATCAACAGATCAAAAACATATCCACACAAGAGCCATAAGAATTCTGGTGGAAACCCTTCCAGGTGAAAAACCACCCTTGCTGCTGCTACTCTGCTCTGAATTTCTATTAATTAAGCAATTTTTCTTTTACACAGCTAGATGACTCTCATAAGCATGGAGACTTGAACTAATATACAAAATGCCAACACTGATTGAATAGGAGACTCGATTCTATTGATTATCTTGGAAGACTATGTTCTTATAAGAAACTACGTATTACCATCCGCTCAAAGCCACCATGATCAATGGATCCTCGCCCAACTCTGATTAGACTATCCAACTACCATTGGATTGATAAATTGTTCCTTTCGTTGAAGCTTCAATATCATTGCTCCTATCTCATGAAGTCATTGCTTCTATACACTATCCAAACCTTCTTTCATCTATTTTCAAACTAGATCCAAGATGCTCTACTCAACAAGAATTCAACTCTACAAACATGCTCTCAAAAACAAGATATCATCCTCAAATCAAATATAAACACCACAAACAATGTGCTCTCAACACTAGCAAGATAGTGACTCACTCTGCATCAAACTAAATACTAAATCACCAACGAAAAAAATCTCATCCATCAACAATGCTCTCAACACAAACTATGTTCAAGTAGCTATAAATCTGATATATTCTGAAGCATGCTTCAGATCTAATCACTATTCAGCAATTCCCCTCACACACTGAAGCATCTATGCTCACAATCAAATTTGAGGCATTCCTCCATTATGAAACCTTCTCCAATTCACTCTCACACTCAACCAACCATTAACCAGCTCCAAAATGTAGAATATAAAACATGTAGGGTAAAATGAACTCTTGGACTGGGATCAAAGGCGTACAAAGTTGACAAAATCATGTCACTATCACCACAACTTGTGCACTAAAGTTGTTCACATCAATGGAGGATTTTTTTATTTATTTTTAATTTTAATTTTTCACATAAGTAATAGCCAAAATATCGTGAACAATTCTCCAAATGAATACCATAGGTAAATAACATGGTTATCCAAATACCACAGACACCTATACCATGGTAATATCCAAGTCAATACAATAGCTAAATACCATAGTTATGCCAATATGACAAACACTTGTACCATGGTAATCTCCAAGTCAATACCACATGTAAATACCATGGTTATGCCAATACCAAAAACACTTGTACCATGGTAATCTCCAAGTCAATACCACAGGTAAATACCATTGTTATGCAAATACCATGGACATAGGTAGCATGATAATATCCAAGCCAATACCACAAGTAAATAACATGGTTATGCCAATAACATGGATACCTAAACCATGGTAATCTCTAAGTCAATACCATCATCAAGTCAACACAAGGCAACAAAAGGAAAAATCTCCATGAACACCATACTACCATCAAGTTACATCATCAAATACTAACATCAAGGTTTGACATCAATTCCAACATAACCAAATCAATGCCAACTCGACTAGCTTCAACCATGCTACAAGGAATCACATCAAGACATTAGCTAGACTACATAGGGTTGACATCAATGCCAACATGAGCTAGCTTCCATCATGAACCAATAATAACATCACCTAGCTGGAACCATGCACACCATAATGCCAACATTTATCACACACAAAGTCTACGTGCCATGCAAAAACATATCGATATTATATAATTGATAGAGGACGAAAACAAGTGCTCGTTAGTTGATGGGACGAGGACGAAAACAAGTGCTCGTTAGTTGATGGGATGAAAGGAATCCCTTGTTTCCTTTTTCATGATTTTTTTATTTTTCTTGATGGTCTATATGTAATGGAACAACCCTGACTAGTGTAGACTAGTATTTGGAAAAATTACGAAGAAGCCAACAAATCATGGACCATGAACCAATTTATAAGCGCACCAACAAGGTTAATGGTTTTTTCCCAATAGAACATGGCCTCAAAGGCTCCCTTAATCCAATTAGGGTTTAAGCCTTGATATTGGAATTAATTGCAATGATTTTGACATTATAATACTCACAACTGGTTTTCTTGTAATTAGTCAAATTAACAAAGCCAGATGGGTAATTAAGGTGGAAAATTAATTAAGGGAAGCTATAAGTAAATGAAAAAATAAACCAGAACATAAATTCCTAGGATATAGTTTAATTTTGGTATGCATGCCACTAGAATATACATAATTTGGAATTTTTACATAAGAATTACAACGTTAGGTCCATGTGCTAGAAGCTAGCCTCAAGGGCTGGAAGATTGGTGTGCTTTGGTCACATATATGTGGTGAAAAAATATTAGACATCTCTCAGGATTTTACAAACTTCAGAGCCATAGACATACATTGGACAAGAGAGCAATTGGTCACAAATCAGGCCATACTAAGTGACATAAACTGAAAGGAGGGGAGGGGGTTTAAGGGTCAGACACACAATTGTCTAATCTATTTCAAACGAAAAACTTAGGGACATACCTGTGAATCAATGCATTCATTAAGAAGCTCCCTTCTCTCATTTTTCTTCAAGGGCAATGATGGGATCTAATCCAGAAAAACCTTAGAAAATTCCCGTAGAAACCAATGTTGTTATCTTCTTCTTTGAGGGTTAGCGTTCACTTCTAATCTTCTCTCCACAGAGCGCAAGAATGGATCGAGATAATGGACCTCGAGTGGCTTGAGGAAAAACTGAGAAAGGTGGCAAGGCTCAAGGCATAACATAGTTAATGAAATAGTAAAATAGTAGTGCAGAGAAATACAAAAAGTTAGAGTGGAGACATGCATGGATAAAATTTTATGGCAATCTCACGGTATGGCAAAGTGATTTGGCCGCGAGGTGGCACGAACGAAAACAGTTGGAGCATGTTGACATCGTAGATAAACTGTACATGTTTTAAGACACATTCGCCTCGAGAAACTAAGTTGTTATACCCAATCAACACGTTGTTTTTATTTTAAATGTCAAGGGTTGTCAAAATTTTGGGTGTGTGCCAAATACTATAAGCGCTGCAACTTCATTAACCACTCACGGTGCCGAATAACCAACAACCAACTTCAGATCACTGAATAGTTATTCTTCAGTAGATGTAATTAATTTTAATATAACTTATGCAATTGGAACCAAACCTTATGTTGCAAAACCTTTCAATATCCATATTAATCAACCGAAGCCACAACATCGTACACAATTCATGCACTCAAATGTAAGCTATATAAAATTTTAAAATCAATCCATTGAAGCATGTAGGTATCGTGCATAACATATACATGCAATACGGAAATCCACAAAAATATCAAAATATACACACTACGCACAATTTCCATATAAAACCATTAAATCGTGCAATGCAAAATTGTGTCAATGCTAAAATTTCATACCTCTGCCATATATTCAAACAATTGAGCATTATAAACTTTGTCGTATCATTTATTCAAATGTGTTAGGCCATATATGCCATATGCATGATGTGGTCGACCATGGCCCCAATATGTTTTCAGTCAAAGCACATGCATAGTAAAGAATTCTCAAAAGTAATTAGAGAGGGATTTATTAACACATTTTTTAGATATCCATCATGATCCCTTTTCATCATACAAATTATCTTCAAACATGCCAGATTTTCCATATGACTAATTAGGAAGGGTCCCACCTACTACTATTCCTATTTCTTTTTAACAAATAATTTTTTTAACTAAGTGAGAGCTTGTTAGGGGTATAGTAATGATAAATAATCCCAATGACTTGTGGGGTTTAATTAACGTTGAATAACGTCAATATTGGCAACTCCATAGGGATGCTTTCTAGAGGCAAGTAAGGATTCATAATCTTTGGTAGTGGGAGACACAACTTTGATTGCTCGAGAGTAGGTTGCAGGTTGTTACCGAGGGAGGAAGAAAGGGATGCATGAAGTAGAAAGTAAAAGGCACACCTTAAGGCAT
Source organism: Pinus taeda (assembly GCA_000404065.3). Classification (NCBI taxonomy): domain Eukaryota; kingdom Viridiplantae; phylum Streptophyta; class Pinopsida; order Pinales; family Pinaceae; genus Pinus; species Pinus taeda. Next base: position 103,893 of record APFE031183505.1, read on the forward strand.
GTTGTGTAGTGAGTTAATAAGGTTTGAGAAAAACCCAAGTGATCTATCCATGGATTGGTATTTGTAGATTTATCGCTGCTTGTAAAGTCATTGTTGTAGAAGAAAAAAAAAATAGTAAAATAACTACCTTAAAAATCACACTAGCAGACGGATTTTGCTGTCTACAGATCATTAGAACTGTGTAGATGTAGAAGTAAACATAGTAGTAGGAAATGTGAATGAGAGGAGGAGAATTTTCTTTAGTAATTATTGGAATAAGGCAAAGAAACACAAAAGCAAATAAAAAGACACTTAAATAGAAACAAGCTCAAGTTGTGAAACAAGGATGATCATCATAGCTTAAAAGTAAAGAACAGAATGAAAAGGGTGTCAAAAGTAAACAAAACAAGTAAAAGAAATAAAGTGTTCTTTATTTATTTGGTATTTATTTATTTTTTGTTTATTTATGCACATGAATAAGATTTAAGATTGATTAATAATCATATAGGGTGAAATTCTGCATATAGAAATGCATCTTGAATCTTGCATCCGAGATGGAAATTAGGAAGGAATGACCACCATGCCAACCAACTAGTGCATGTGACACTGAGGGTGGCTTAACAAAATTCTAGAAGTAGTTGTTGACCACAATGCATAACATGCCAACAAACAACTTTGGGTTTACATGCACAAACCATACTAGATGAATAATACGACTCATGCGCAATGAGCTCATGGCTCAAGTCAAGGGAAGTATTGATGGATTCTTGGTCATATTTAGCCTCACAAACTGAAGGGGGAATGAATGCATGACATCTTTCATCCGAGGGAACTAAAGAAATGTCTCTAGAGTCAAGAACAAAATATTCCTTCCCAATTTCATTAAGGAACATTTCATCATCCATTTCACGAGAGTATCAACCATGTTCAATATTTAAAGAAGAGTGTTATCCTTCAAGATCATTAATAACCATTCATCATCCTCCATGTCATGACAAGGGCTTTTTTCACTGAGGCTGAACTCTTCACAAACAATGACTTCATTGGGGGGAGCGGGGGGGTGTGTTAATTCAAGTATCTAGTATCTTTCATATCATGAAAACAACATTGAGAATCAGAGTTTCAATCATCTTCATCGTACTCATCATATATAACACTACAACTAGGATAACAAAGGTAAAAACTAACATGAGGACCAAGGTCGTCATTGTATGTAGGAGATTCATTAAAATGTGTATTTTGAAACAAATCATGAAAGAATTCTTGATGACTAAGGTTAGGATTGTATTCATCAAAATTGCAAAAAATAACATTGTCATTAGGATGAAGAGAGTTAAGACCAATATTAGGATCACGATGATTGCTACATATGCAAGGATTAGGATCAAGATTACCATAACTTATTAAAGGTTCGGGATCTTATTTGAAGAGAAATTAATCAAATGGATAAAAATAACATAGGGTTTTAAGTTCAATTGAGTAAGGAGAAAGAAAAACTTCTTCACATTGATTAGGAGTCATAAGTTCAAAAATTGTATACTTCTAGCCATTACAGGTGACTTGATTTTCCTTTTTTAGCTGGTACCACGTTTTAGCCTTAGAGAGGATTTTACAATTTGTAGGGTCATGGGTACTCTCACATAAACTACATCAGTATTCAAAATGTGGAAAGAAATGAAAATCACTCATGAATTTGCTAAAAATAATAGGTCCAACTAGACCAGGATTATAATATTCAGCATCTTCAAAGAGTGTTAAGATAAACAAATTAGAGGAAGTATGAATGTCATAAACTCTTGTTGATCGACAAAAATGAAGATAATTATGAACATGATCTTGGGAGGAATATGGAGGAAAACCAACAAGATGAGGCAAAGGTGCCAAGGCAAGCATTCAACCAAGACTTGAAATGATTTGCACATGTTTCACTATAGAAAAACCAAGGGAAGCTAACCTAATCACTCCCCAGTATGGTCACCAAAAGACGTTGATGATTATTTTGAGATTGGCAAACTTTAAACAAATCAACTCCTTGAATATAATTATCACAATAAGATAGTGAGATGGTGTGCTCAGGAAATTAAATTGAAGTTTGTGTGTTTTGTTTTATATGTTTTTTTTCTTTGTTTCTTTTTATTTTAGAGACAAACGAGACAATATTTACATCAACAAATGAAGTAATGATATATTCATAAAAAGTAGTTTGTTTATGAAGGAAACTAGAAAAGATTAAAATCATATTTTAAAAAAAGGGTAGAGAAACTAATCAGAGCTTAGGCGGATGCTTTAAGTCCTATAGAACATAAGCTACTAAAAGAAATAAGAACTGCTGAAATAAAATTCAGTTTAAATGCAGAGAGATATTTAGACAATATAACTAGAGGATGAAAAGTTGATTTGATTGGAATTAAATGAAGTATAGCCAAATATTTGAGAGTGTGAGCTTCTGTAAAAGCCCTTCACCAACCTTATATGAAATTATTGTAGTGTCAAAATGATCCTATACAACAATCTAGGGACAAGTGAGAATTGACAGCAAATTGAAATCCTTTGCACAAGTTTGGATGTGGGCAACTTGCTTTCTACAAATAGATGGCTAATAGCACTTGTCAAAGATGGTTGAATCTTCAAACAACAATAAATAGATAAGAAGAAGACAAGATACATGATATTTTTGAGGATATCAATGAAGTCACCTAGTTTGTTACCCCTTGTTGAAACAAGGCTGCTATCATCATCACCATCAGGATTAGCCTTTGACTTATGAGAAAGTTTAATTAACTAAAAGATAACAACCAAAGAATTATAACATGCCTATCTCTATGATTCTTCCTCCTTTTCCTTCAAAGATCTATCCTCTTTTAAAAAGGTCTTTGACAATTTTGGAAGTTATTGAAATTTAAAAGATGAAATTAATTATGTTTCTAATTAGGTTGATAAACAACAAGAAGAGAGACTTTTAAAAGCTATTAAAATAATTAATTTTAATTAATATTTTAACCATAGTAATTGGGACACTTTTCTTTTTCATTAAATTTTCGAAATTAGTATGTCCATATATATAAATAAATAATTTTGTAATGATGATCTCAAAACATGTACAATAGAAATGCACCACATAAGTCAAATATGACCATGTATAACTCATCATAAAATCCCATTAATTCAAAATTCCATAATCACATACGTATTTAAATCAGCATCCTTTTTCCTTCTTTACTCGTTTCTTCTCCTCCATCATTTAAAGCATAAAAAATGTGCCACCATTATAAAATCTGAGCCACATGCAGATATAGTCTCATGCAAGAAAACTAATAGCAATTGATTTCATAAGAAGCTAAAGAAATAAACAGAGGAAATAATAATAAAATGGAATGTGAATAGGCCACTTAGTAGGTCAATAAGATTGAACAATAATTATCAATTCCACTTGAAGTTTATAGTATCATAGAATTTTAACGTTTACAAAAATATAACAAGAAAAACAACGCATTGAAAATCAAGAACATGTAATCTATTATATATATATATATATTTCAGAACACTGTAATAGAATTACGAGTGAAACCAGAAAATGAAACTTATTTTAACTACAAAGCTTATTGTAATTTCAATTAAGCTCAACATGAGTCCATATCATAGGATAATTTTTTCTTCTTTAAAATGCATTGAACAACAAGAAAAACCTTGATATGAGGAATCAAAGTACATGATATGACACTTTATCACACACAAAGTCTGTAGGCCATGAAAGAAAAATATCGAGAATGTACAAGTACATGATATGACACTTTATCACACACAAAGTCTGTAGGCCAGGCAAGCAAAATATCGAGAATGTATATTCGATAGAGGAAAAAAACAAGTACTCGTTGATTGATGAGATGAAAGGAAATCCTTGTTTCCTTTGTCATTTTATTTTTATTTATCTGGCTGGTCTATATGTAATGGAACAAAATTGACAAGTGCAGACCAGTCTTTGGAAAAATTACGAAGAAGCCAACAAAGCATGGACCATGAAATGATTTATAAACACACTGGCAAGGCTAATGGTGTTTTAGCCCAGGACAACATGATCTCGAAATCTCCCATAAGCCAGATAAGGTTTAATCTTTGATAATGAAATTAATCGAAACGAGTTTGACATTAAAATATTGACCATCTATTTTCTTTTAATTAAAATATTGACAATCTATTTTCTTTTAATTAGTCGAATTAACAAAGAGGGATGGGCAATTAAGGAAAAAATTAATCACGGAAGCTCATGCATTAATGAAAAACTAATCTAGAACATCAATTTCTAGGATATAGTTCGAGTTTGGCATGCATGCAGCTGGAGTATACATAATACGATTTTTTTGCATTAGAATTACAATGTGAGGTTTGTGTGTTTGAGGCAAGTGTCAAGGAATAGACTATTAGTGCATTTTGGTCACATATAAGTGGTGAAAACAAGTTAGATATCTTTTAGGCTCATAGGGGCTTTACTCAATGAACTTTTGATATATCACGTGCATTCATGGCATACTAAACAATACCCCTAATTTGGCAACATATTGGAAAATGCCCCTTAAAATCACATTATTTAACCCCCTACCAATATGAACCCAATACACTTTCCCAATTTAGAAAACCCCTAATTTCACTAGATATTGTAGGTATCCATTTTTTCATTACAATTTTTTATACCCCTTTATATATTTTCATTAACTTTGAGCTCAATGTTTTATAGCTACCAATATAAAAACTCTTTATGCCCTAATATATGCTCAATATATTATGTCATCTTTTCCTCATTATATATTCCCCAATATGAATGCACTTGGTATGGTATTGCTCCCCCAGTGAAGCACCCGTGCTCAGGATTTTATAGACTTCAAAGAGATGGACATACATTATACAAGAGAGAAATTGGTCACAAGCTAGGCCATAGTAAGTGATGAAAATTGAAAGGAGAGGAGGGGTGTTGAATGGAAAAACAAACACAATTGTCGAATCCATTGCAATCAAAAACCCTAGGGATATACCTATGAAATCAACACATTCATCAAGAAACTTCCTTCTCACAGTTTTCTCCTAGTGCAACGATGGGCTTCAAGACAACAAAACATCAAAAAATTCCCTAAAAAATGAGTGTTGTTATCTTATTGTTTGATGGTTAGGGTTTGCTTCCAAGATTATTTTCACATAGCACTAAAATGGAACAACAATAGACCTCGGGTGGCTTGACGAACAAATGAAAAATGTGTCAAGGCTTGAGGCACAATGTAGTAAATGTAGGAGTAAAGAAATAGTGGAGAGAAATACAGCGAGTCAGAGTGGAGTCATGAGTGGATCAACTAGAATATAAACTGATGGTATGGTTGATCCAGATGGCCCCAAAAAAACTCAAAATTTAGTAGTGGCTATGGAAAAGCTCAAAAATAAAATTTCTCATATTTCACCCAAATAAGGACCAGATCATAGTGCTCATCGTATTGATTCTAATGGTGCAAACAAAAATCAAATCTGAGTTCGTATGCTCAAGATATTCATAGACAAATTTTTGGTCAAACTGGGCTCAGTGGCAGCCACTGACGAGACAACAATTTGGCATTTATCGGTGTATGGATTCCAACGATTGGAATTGGCGAATTTTTCACCTCTTTAATTTTCCTAGTAATGATTGAAAACCGTCACCGTATTTTAACCATTATTATATATAAAATAATAAAATATAAAAAAATGGGGTCGCAGGCCACCACCCCCTAACGACATATGTTTATTATAACTTGTGGTAGGTGGGCCACCCACTGACAAACCTATTCAAACCTCCATTGTGACGATCATCTATGAACCGGGGCAAGCAGGGCTTGATCTCGCTCGACGAGTTGTCCAACCCGCCACGTGGGTGGGCCCATACAAAACAAACTCCACCTAAATCACCTAACCAAGGGTTTATAACAAGCCTCCAACTTTAAATAGTCACCAACCAAAATAAATGACCTATTTTTTTTTTATGAACGGACCAGTACTAAAATGGGGGTCCCACATGGTTTAACCTCACGAGCTCCACCCCACCAATGTCTAATATCAACTCCACGAATAAAGTTTGTCAACAAACTTCTTGTGATTAATACAACAAAATTTTATGTAAAGCCTTCATTTCCATGCGATGTAAGGGAGATTTGGGGCTGAGTATGAGGAATTGAGCCAAGTGTAGAGCAAACACTAGCCAGGTGTAGGCATATTTTTCAAGACGATAATATGTCAAGGGAATATTCCAAAAAATATTCCATGGATAATCAATGAGGAATTGAAAAGATTTCCTGGAGGGAAAATATTCACAATGACGTAATCATACCAAGTTTATACTCAAACGAACCAGAATTGCATAGGGAACGTGATGGTGTGGTCTGTTACCTCCCCTGAGCAACATAATTTTAGGCATTTATCAGTGAGGAAACTTCGCAGAATCTTGAGGAATCTAAAATATTCCCATGGAGGTTAATTTTTTAACGAAGTAGAATAATACCGACTTTATAGTCATTTTTGTTACAATTCTTGAGGGTCCAAATTTTGGTGGTGTCAGAAAGGCATTAAGTTTATAGTCGTTCAACTCAATTTCATGCCACAAATTCAATGGTATACCCGTTTCTGTAGCCGATATTTCCATTAAGTGGAGGTATATGATGCAATGATACCATGTTTTTATTTTGATTTGTGGAGATGATGATTTTGTTCTTTAGATCCTTGTTACCATTATGTTGAAGGATAATTGTGTGCGAGGTCATGTGAGAATTTACTATCTTGTCATACTGAAAGAGGGCCCATATGAGTGAGAGTCCCTATAGGAAAACGTCTCGTGGAGAGACATGCCTCTCTAGTTGATGGAATTTATCCTTGTAATAACAAAGAATATACTATGTAGATCATCATCATCTTGTAGCATTTAATGAAGTGACCTCCCCACTCTTGACCCCGGGCTGAGAGACATAACCCAAAGAGGGTGAACTCTGTTATCAATGTGTGTGCGTGCTTCTGTTTGATGGTCGTAATTATGTTTCTTCTTATTTAAAGTATGAACATGTGGCTTTTCATACGTTTTCACATGAAATTCTATTAACATTGGATAAGTAAAGGATCTTGGTTAATTCTAGTAGTTGAAGAGATCCGGATTAAGTTTGGTATTAGAGAAGTCTTCTTGCTGATGCAAATCGCGAGTGTGAATACCAGAGATTGAACATCCGAAAAGAATAGAAATGGATAACAAAAAAGATATCTATGAGGATGTACTTAGGATGGAATGCATGGTAAATTTAATGTATGCAGATTATGAGGAGAAAATGGCAAGAGAGAAATAGAAGAAAGAAAGAGAAAAGGACAATGCTCTATCTCCATCTTCCAATAATTATTCATCTTCTTCATCATCTTCTCATTATTTAGATGAGGAGATCAATCAGAGTCTTCAAGCAAAGAATGTTGAATTGAGGAGACTTATATGAGAAGAAAAATAGGAGAAGAAGATATTGCAGCTTCAGTTATGAGCCATGGAAGAGGCCTTGGAAAAATTGAAGCACAACAAAGGCTTAGATAAACCATCATCACCTGCTTCAAAATTGATGGCTGAGGTAAACATTGTTGATCATTCTTTAGTTTAGTTTTCACATGACGTTATTTATGTTAGAAGCTTTAAGGTACCCATTGAGGAACTGGCATGAGACTCCTTACCAAGATGGGGTATAAAGGAGGAGGAGTTGGTGTTAATGGCCAAGGAATCACTCATCCGTTGAAGGTTGTACAAAGAACTCTATTTGTAGGTTTGGGATACATTGAAGGAGAGTGCTCAAAGGTATCGGGAGCTTCTAAGGAATTGTTAAATCCATTAGAGAAAAAGGATTATTGGCACACATCACAATCCTCCCATGACAGTGCACATTGCGGAGAAAGAGCTAAACCAAGCCCTCACCACCAAAATTGTACAAGAGACAACCAAGACAGGTATAAAAAGTCTCAGTATTCTAAAGTTCATTTTTATTACAAGCATATTCTTAATGATGAGAAAAAATCATGGCGTATAAAACCATGTAGCTTTTGTGGCTTACATAACCATGTCGTTGCTTAGTACTGGAAGAGAAGGGAAGCAAGAAAAAGGATGAGACATGAAAGACCTTCTCCACGTCAGGGAAAGAATAAGGTTAAGGAGGTCTAGAGGAAGAAGACTTCTTTCCATCATTGCAATAGAGGTGGACATCGAAGAGCCACATGTTGGAGGCTCCATCCAATGTAGCATCTCAAGGACAAAGCCCCCATGCAAGAACCAGTTGGAAAACTTGTTCAACAAGCAAATCTTCCATAGGGAGATGGCCCATTCTCTTTGATGAGTAAGTGATGGTTTTACTAGATATGGTAGCTTGTCATGGCCGCATTTTGTAAATCATGTGTTTCAATATACTTGTAAAAGTGAGGATGTGGTTTCTATCGCTTATTGGAGCAACGATGATGATTTTGGCCTTTATTGATAGCTGGGGTATTGGTTTCTATTCTGATGTAAATTTGACCAAAGAGCCTGTCTTCACTATTATTTGTTTGATTTTGGAATATTTTCATAATATACAACTAAAATAAAGATGCCCATTGTAAGACTAAAAAATAAATTAATGAAATACAACAAGGCTACATTTCCATATTTAAAGCATACTACTATTCATTCATAGTAACTCTGAGGGAATGTGTATAGATCATAATTACCAAATTCAGTTGTATTATTAACAAAAGTCAAATATTTGTTAATTAGTTGGATTTGGTCCAGTTATCCTCAAAAATATTGATTCGTTTTATAGTATGGAAGGATTTCAAAGATAGGAGACATGATTGGGATTAAAACTGATTTAATAAAGGTTTCTCCATGTTGAAATAGTGGATTATAACTTGTATTCCTCACTGTCTAGAGAGAGGGATCAACCACTAGGGTAAGCCAATGCAACAAGGAACCTTACTCTCATATTATAATGAAATTTGGCTGATTATGAATTTTTTTTAACTATATTGGTGAATTTTGTTCTCATTAATTTTTTTTGAATGGATTTGTTCCAGATTCAAACTTGGTAACTATTGCATGAATAAAATTCATAAATTTGAAGTCATCATTGTATAGATTTGTTTTAAGCTATGACTACACTAATGTCCATTGTGAATTTCTCATTATTGTTGTAGGCTCAAAAGCACACTTTTTTGTTACATATGTGGAGCCTATCTATCTCTAGCATGGCTCTATGGATGAAGGTGATATCTCCACTCTTAGATTGCTATTTTTTCGTGTATGCAATGTATTATGGATTTCCTTTAGGGAATGGATAGATTTTTAGTACCTACATTGTTTTCAATCATGTTTGATCTTTCTCTAGTGTATGCAATGTCTTAGGATTTTTTTTAGTGAATTGAAAGATTTGTCATGCTTGTATGGTTTTCAATGTTGGATTTCTCCTGGTGAATATTTTATTTTAAGATCATCGAATTTTAATAGAGACAACACTCAAAAATATATATTAAGATCACAACTTTTATGGACATTAAAGATTCTACTAAATTCTGTAAATATTTTGTACAATTAATGGATATAGAATTTCATGCCTCTTGGATGTACTAAATCTTTTTGAATTTAATAGCTTGAAACAAATACACATAAAAATAGATATGAAGAATAAGGACCAAGAAACACAGTAGCAATAAAACCTTAAGGGGAGAGTCATTAAATTATGCCAACCCCATGCTACATGTAATGTAACTAGCCTCTTATATAGCCATAGATAATTGTAATAGTTATGTCAATTAAACACATAATGATTCATCCCTATGGTTACCCTGTAGCTAACTTCATTTCATCACTAAGTAGGAGTTACTCCAACATACTCCCTCTTCACTAGTACTTGTGATCAAATACACATCCTTCATATTTGTCTCTCATGCTCACTACTCTGCCTTTATGTACTCATAAATACATAAAAATTTCACTCTTCCTTTATGATTCATGACGAATTGTCATGTGTTATTATGGTTGATCCGTAACCATTATCGGTGTGGGTTTTTTCATAGACTTACCCTCAACCATTACACATGGTTTTTTCTTAGCACTCACAACACTTCACAATGTATGGTTTATGACCACTCAATATAACAAAATTTAGGAGTATACATATCTCATCAAACTTACATTAACATTGACCCACGTACATTCAATTTAAATTAAGTAAGACCATTGAAATTTTAGGTATATTTATATGTGCCTACATTTTCTTTCTAGGTATGTTTATTTTCATATTTAGGTATGTTTTCTATCTACATCTTCATTCATTTACATAGTACTACTACTCTTGCCTTGTTTATTTCGTTGCTTTGTCCCTTGCATGTTTCTTCATGTTCTCATCTTTGATTTTCCTTTGTATCTTCATCTTTCACCTCCTTTTTCCTATGTTGTTGCATCATTTTCTTTGTTTTCCATTATCTTTGTTGTTGCATCTTGTTCTTTCATCAATAGTCATTCTCTCCACTACTCCATCATTCTCTTATCATTTTCTTTGTTACTACATCACACTCTGTGACCACCTTCCATCATGTCATTATCTTTGTTGTTGCATATTTTTTCTTTCCTTGTTGTTGCATCTTTATAATAAATATCAAATTCTTTCATCATTCTATTTGTTTCTACATCTCTTTGTGCTTTGTCTCTACATCCATCTTTTTTCATAGAGTCATTATAATTTGGTCCCCGCCTTTTGAGATTATCCCAATATTTAGAGGTTAATGTACCTCACATTCCCCCCTTAATCAAATACTCAACTTCTTTGATTTCACATGAAGCTAGCATACAAGTACACCTAACATGGTCATACCTACCCTAGCGGTTAATTCAACAAATTGATGTCACATCCTCCCTCTACATAAGAGCATACATGCTACATGACTTTACAGGGCTTACAAAAGACTTCGAGAAAAATAATATATCTATGCTTAGACTAGGACCACAATTTTATGGGGTGTCTAGCACAACCAAACATACACTTGTTTATAACAAATCTCATTAAGTCATTTCAAATGAGGCACGACAATCATGCAAAATGCTTCTCTAACTCACAAATGTGAACATTACTCCATGTTACTACTAAAAAAATTACAAACACATTACATTTGCTCATTTATATCTCATGACCATATATACCTTTTTGCTAACTCTTAAATAAAATCTTCCCTCTTACATTTTAAGTGAATAATCTATACTTTCATAAATCTTTAATTTATGCCCATTAAATATACAAAACCTCAAAATGATAATTAATGCACATTGTGGTAACTTGAAATTTTAAGCCACTTTTAAATCCAAATTTAATTAATTTCATCTTAAATCATTTACTTTATGTGAAGTTGATTGAAAATGAGAACCACTCATCCAACACTCTCTTCTTTTTATTAAGATTCACCAATAAAACAACATGACTCCATCAACAATCGTTAGATAATTGGTTGTTTTTCAAAATTGATATATATCAAACTAATTTTATCACACAAGTGGTTCCACCAACTCACCATCAATACCATTTCTCCTTCTCATTTTATTTAGTTTTCATTATGTTGTTTGTTTCTCCTTGTGAGTATGCTCACACAAAAAAAGTTACTTGTAGAAGTAATATAAAAAGTCAAGAAAATGTATTCAGCTTGAGTAATCTTATATTCTCTAAAATGTCTTTACTATCCATTGTAATTTAAATTTTACAAACCGTTATCCAGAGTTAAAAATTCTATGAATCTTTTGCACTTATTTGACTCTCACTTATATCATTATTGGAAACGTTTCTTCAAAATAACGGTTGCTTCAAAATCACTTTCTGAAAATAAAAGGTCCTTTACACTCTTCAACGACATAGCTCGAGACCTTCATAGTAAATTAAATAAACACACCACATTTTCACCCTAAAATTAACACTAGTATTACAGCTAAATTCAACGCCGCCATCACTTAGGGCCATTAAAGGCAACGACTTCTCTTTTCTTTTTAATTAGAACCAGTAACTGCCAACGTCGCTGCTAAAGTCTTCTGTATCCCCATGTTACACGTAGTGTATAACTTGCTCCTTATATAAAATGAAACAAATAAATATTCACAGTGATAAGAGAAATTTATTATTGGCTGGTAAATAGTTACTTTGTCCAGTGACTCTCGCAGTAAGTCATAAGTGATTAGTTATCAATCAACTAGTATTTACTGTTGTAGCTCATTGAATCCTATCGAGCACGGTTCCAATCTAGTCTTTATCATGCCATTATGGTTTCCTTTAAGCAGAATCGAATCAAACCAATTATTTAGCCCATCGAATCGAAGTTTCGAATTTTGTATGATTGGGACAGTTCGACAGAATTCCATATCAATGATTTAAAGTGTCACTATATTTCTTACATTCTCTTTCTTATATTCTCTACCGAAGTTCTAAAATGTATTCGCTTTTATAACGTTGTTGCTACTCTATGATAGTAAAATTTGTATCGTCTATGACATCAGCAGACTGGTGTTCCCTACTGCAAAGATGATGCTTCCAAAATCTTATTCTGTTTTGTTGTATTGTCCAGTGCTTACGATTCGTTTTAACTGAATGTATGCGGTAATAAAGCATTGGCCGATGTTATACGCCCAGCATCTGTCGATAGCAACGAATGGAATAAAATGGAAGTTTGCCATTCTTTTTCTCCCTTGTGGCTTCCAATGGAATCTTCTTGTTGTCTCCACTCGGCGTTCCTTCTACCTTAGCGTAAAAGTTCTCAATCACATGCATCCTTTTGAGTGATGGTATATAAAATAATTTTAATGGTGTATATGGATGAACACAGGAATTTTAGTAATATGCTATTCTAATGTAAAATTATGCATTTTGTTTAATATATCACAGCTATTTTTAAGATGTTTTAAAGATTTTTTTAATTATATTATATATTTTGAATTTTTTAAAATATAAAAAAATAATATATTCAAGTGTGTAAGATGTGTATTCCCAATTTTTTTCAAAATTAAATTTCAAATAACTAATTTATTTATATTGAATCAAACTCAAATTCAAATTTGATAACTATAATTCAAATCATGTGTATCCATTTTAATAAATAACTACACGGCTAATAAAAAATGCTATGAGGTGGTGTCAAAACTTACAAGCATTGGATTCAAGACATTATCTAAATTTTGTTAAGCCTCTGTCAAAACATTTGTCAAATTTTGTTGCTAATTATACACAACCATGATTATATTTGCAAAGTAAATTTAATCACTATTTTAATGTTAACCAAAGAGTTGAAGGGCAACAAATACATCTTATGCTATGGGGCTTTAATTGAGCCAGGCTGTATATGCTCACAGTGAGATTTTGCCAAACAAATAAATCCTATGATTTTGCCAAACAAGTAAATCCTATGATATCGGGCTTTAACTGAGCCGTGGTTGTATATGCCCAAATTTCGATTTTGCATCGAGCTGCAAAAGTATATGTCCACCCTTAGATTTTGCCTTCACAAAATCAAAAGGTAGGCATATACAGCCCCCATAATATTTATTTGTTGCCAAGTTGAAATATCCTAACGTGTCAAGTCATATAATAATGTAGAGGTAAAGATGTGACTGTAACCACATCCATAGCTACCATGTTTATTCGGGGAATCTCTTCTTACCACCTTTAAATTTAAATTTGATTTAAATTTGATTACGGTTCCATTAATCTCCCACCGCCTCAAACACTGTCACAATAATAAATTAATGTTATATTAGGGTTAGCGGGTAGCTCTACTTTCTGTGTTAGGGTTTCAAAACGCTCATCTCAAGATTCGCTGGCATAAAACTTTTTTCCCTATGTCATGTCACTGGCCATATCGAATGAATTTGTGAATATATCTGATATAATATCTCGCCTCTTCATGTATCTCAGAGGCTTCTTCATTAAATTGATTATGACATCTCACTAATTTCCAATTCCCTGCATTCTCTATATAATGCTGCTCTCACTGCTCTCTAGGCCCGAAAGTGAGTGGGACAAATAGTGGGTATTAGCGTGACTAGCATACGAGCTGAACAGTTATGAGGAAGTCTGGAGGTGGTGGTGGGGGGAAATCTGGAGGTGGTGGTGGTGGGAAATCGGGTGGAGGAGGTGGTTGGGGTAAGTCAGGAGGAGGTGGTGGTGGGAAATCGGGTGGAGGAGGTGGTGGGGGAAGGTCTGCTGGTCCCCATGGATCAGCGGGGAAATCTGTGGGCTCACATGCGTCCGCAGGGAAGCCAGGAGGCTTCCACAGTAGCGTTGGGAAGTCGAGCAGTTCGGCCATGCAATGTAAGCTTGCAGCCGGGAATTCCGGGAGCGGGAATTTGAGCCGTTCGCAAGTTGGACATTTTTCAGCCGGTCCCCATGGATTAGCGGGGAAATCTGTGGGCTCACATGCGTCCGAAGGGAAGCCAGGAGGCTCCCACAGTAGCGTTGGGAAGTCGAGCAGTTCGGCCATGCAATGTAAGCCTGCAGCCGGGAATTCCGGGAGCGGGAATTTGACCCGTTCGCAAGTTGGACATTTTTCAGCCGGTCCCCATGGATTAGCGGGGAAACCTGTGGGCTCACATGCGTCCGCAGGGAAGCCAGGAGGCTCCCACAGTAGCGTTGGGAAGTCGAGCAGTTCGGCCATGCAATGTAAGCCTGCAGCCGGGAATTCCGGGAGCGGGAATTTGAGCCGTTCGCAAGTTGGACATTTTTCAGCCGACCCCAAATCTCTCCACTTCACACAGGAGAGTATAAAGGGTTCCTTTAGTAAAGGGCCCATGAGTGGCGTCAAATTGCACGACGCTATAGCCGAACTGAAGGTGGGATCGTCACGTCTTGCTAGTAGCGGGCTTCAAGTCCACAGAGGACAGAATGGCGAGCTCTGGTGCGAGAACAACCGAAGCCTGTATGTAGCGCGCCAAGCTGGTGTCCCATCAGTTAACGTTAAGGTAAATTCAAATGACTTCAAGTCAAGGCGCTTTCGAGATACAACCAAGGATAAACTGAGCGACCCAAATTTTCTTCCGATTATCAGGGGCCCCAGTGTCTGATGGACTGGAACTTTATTGACAGGCAGCGTTATGATGAATATTGTAATTATAACGTATAGAGTGATCTACAGCTAGTGTACTTTGTTTTGTTTTCTCTAATTTATGTACTGTGTTTTGGGATTGTAAGGAACTTTTGGCTCAAGTGTTTTCAGTTATGTAAATATTCATAAAAATATGATGACCTCTTTGGTGGCGTTTTCGAGATTGTACCATAGCCTTTTTTCATCTGTGTGCTTTTGTGTTTTGATATGTTTAATTAACTAACTTCACTTGTGGATATAACTGTCATGGAAAAGGATTCCATTTCTGGTTTTCACTGTCATGACAAAGGATTCGAAGTTGTATGTTGTCATTTGGCCCACTCTAATCTACGTAACTGGTTCCAAAATTCAAATCTTAGGTTCCAGATGAAACTGGGTTCGAAGATTCAAGTTTTATGCTTTATATGAAACTGGTTCAAAAATTCAAATTTTATGGTCTATATGAAAATTCGGAATTTAAGACCTTATCTTCTCATTTTCACCATATATTTGCTGGAGTCGTATGTAAATAGAAAGCTTTTAATTCGGACTAGAGATGTTATACGTTCCCGAATAGAATTATTCAATTCGAAACGCGTTCTGATATTTGACATGATATGAACAGAAGATTGTGGGATAGGATGTCTGTAAGGGAGTTAAGTCGACTGCAGTGAATCGAAGTATTTGTAACTAGCAAACGCATCAAAGTTCCGAAGAAGTATCTCCAATATAGCCCATAGAAATTTTGCAGTTATTTACTTGGATTATTTAAGTTTATTGTAGCTTAATTGAGTTTCCATTTTGGAAATTAGAAATCGTTAAAAACTAATTATATTATATTTCTAAGTAATATGCATTTCAATTCAATATGCACTTTGGAAACCATAAATTGTTAAAAGATTACAATATTATCTTCCAAATAAACATCTCGAACAGCTAGCTAGCAAGCAGCAGTTTCTGAATCCCGAAGAAGTCAGTGGAGCATGAATCTCACAAGCCCTGGACTTGGTACGCCAGCTACCTATATCCCTATATTCCATTTCCTAAGCGTTTGCATAATGTAAAGTAGGGAAATATGTAAATGAGAATCGGTATAAAGATTATTATCTCTATATGCACATATCAGCTCTATTTCAGATCAGAGGGAACAGACTATTGAGCTGGGAATCATAATTAGCCCCTCAGAAAGAAGCTCTATTTCAGATCAGAAATTGTGAAAGGGCACAGACTATTGAGCTAGGAATCATAATTAGTCGCACAGAAAGAAGCTGAATTGGCATTTTTCAGATCAGAAATTGTCACAAGTGTTTATGTTCGGGAAGGTTTTATTGTCGTGTAAGGCCCGTGAATTTGTAAATGAAAATGATGAAAAGGGCCTTTAAATTTGGGAAGTCACTATTATATAAGAATTATATTATACGTACTAGTAATATAAGAATTATGTTTTAATAAATGTGATTAGTATGTTCGATATACTATTGTGATCAAATCGTATCATTTTCCATTTAATGCCATGTTAAATTTAGGAATTTAGGACATGTACTTAAAAGACATCTACAGTACAGTCATAAGATAGCAATCACATTAGTGAATGTGTAACCGGAGTGTGTTAATAAGTCACATGAATAAAAAAGTTAAGTTAGTACAACTAAGTGGTTAAAATTGAATAAAACTTTAGTACAGTAGTTAAGTTAGTACAACTGCATGTCTTTAAAACTGAATAAAATAAAACCTAGTACAATCACATTCAGTTGAAACTGAATAAAATGAGCACAACCACATTTATAGTAAATATATGCCTAAATAATTTATAATTATATTATTATAATTATAATTATTATTATTATTTTTAATTATTAATTACTACTTTATTATTAATTAATATTATTAGTTATATTTTAATTAAATTTAAAGCGTGATATAATTAATAAATCTTAATAATCAATTCTATTTATTTTATTTTTATTTTAGTATCAGTTATTATTATTTAATTATTATAAGATATTTTTTTCCACCATTTATATGTAGTGTAACTATAAAACAATAACAATTAAATTATATAAACAAAAGTTACATTAATAAATGCAATTGATATAAGAAAAAACACAATCATAAAATGAATTAAAAAAACCTACATTAATAAATAAAAATCGCACTTTAATAAATATGATTGATATAAGAAAGAAGACATCATTTTGAGAACCCTTCGCTTGGACCCTTGTCTGTTCGGGGGGCTGGGCCTCTCCAATTGTTCAGCGCATTCTCATAGTTGTTTTTTTGCTTAAATCTCCTCTTTTAAGTCTTCCATCAACTTTTGAATTCCTGCATCCATCCCATCTCGGTATGTCGTTGTTGCCTTTGTAATGAGGTGCTCTACATACTTACAACCCTCGCGAGCTTCCGACACGTTTGCATCCTTGTCT
Source organism: Pinus taeda (assembly GCA_000404065.3). Classification (NCBI taxonomy): domain Eukaryota; kingdom Viridiplantae; phylum Streptophyta; class Pinopsida; order Pinales; family Pinaceae; genus Pinus; species Pinus taeda. The sequence goes on from APFE031183505.1 coordinate 121,403, forward strand.
GTCCAGAGGGCCGGGCCTCTCCTACTACGCCCGCGTCCTCTCACTGCTCGAGCCATAACCTGTTTAGTAGCGACTTGTTGACACCCAAACGAAGTTAGATTCGTAGAACTTTTCTCAACACACCACTTTTTCCATTCATGAATATCCTCTCTTCCATACTTC
>APFE031183508.1:591-14868 GCA_000404065.3 Pinus taeda
TTCAGTATCATTGACAGTCTTATATGTGATATTCAGACATGTACTTGTTCGATCATGATCAGATGATCCATTATGTATTTTCCAGTCATTTATACTTGTATACTTAGTGGATCCGCTTGTATTTGATATGCGGACATGCTTTGCTTTCTCTGAGCATGGGTATGCCCGCCTCAGATGGTGTTTCTTTCTGATCTTCTTTTGTGGCTTGGCAGGCTGAATTCCGGTGAAGTACTCCTCAGCTTTTGGTAGGTTTCCTTTCAATGTACTTGCTTAATATATTTCGGCCATCATGTACCCCTTCTGACCTCATATATTAGGGGGCATCTGTTATAGCTCCAAATCTCACTATCATGGTTTGTGATGCTACACTCATGGCCTAGGGCAACCCCTCCTTCCAGACCTGGTACAAAATCTAAAAAACAGTGTTTTATTCCCTGTACGCGACATTTCCCTGAGTTAAACGCGTTATACGTGGGTTCATATATACCCAACCCACGTATATGTATTAAAACACTTAAAAAAAATATAAAACTCCTTATTTTCGGGTGGAGATCGCGGGTTTTACTTGCTGATCACCTGTTCCTGGCCTCACGTTCCCAAGCCCAATTCCTTAACTAAAATACTTTAAGAAAAAGACACAAACCAAGGGTAGGTAAGACTATAAAATATAACAAGATTTCCCCTGACTCAAGGTCTGAAACTCTGTGCCTCCACTTCCCAGACAGGAAACCCTGCTTGTGATTTCTATGTCCATCCCTAAGCTTCTTGGTGAGTATAAATATGCAGCAGGAGGAATCCAAGTAAGCTCGAGATGGTTGTCTCAGGTAATGTATGTAAATTTCTCTTTTTTATGTGTACTTTTGGATTCCTATTTGTACTAATAAAAGAAAACACGTCTTTGATTCCGATATGCTTTCTTCTTTATGTTAATGATGTTTCATTGGTTTGGAATTTCATGTATGACATTGGATGATCTAAAAGTTTATAACTAACTCCTTTCTTGTATAACATAAAGATGATTTTTGTATAAATCTTTGTCCATATACTGCTGCATTCTTTGGAATTGTTGGTTTTGCATGGCAAAGGAGCGAAAGGGACGTCAAGAAGGGTTTGGACCCTTGAGGAACTACCCGAACGTAGGACCTGAGGTACGTCCTTCTTACCTTAGAATTAGCTTTTGCTAGCATAATGGTTGCGTGTGTGCATGTTTCTTTGTTCAGACAACTTTCAGTCTGCTAGGGTTCCACCCAAAAGCCCTAGGGGATAAAATCCCTCAACAGTCCATAAGTCCTCAGTTTCCTCTAAATATTGGAAAATGTGATTATTCGAGGATTCTAGCTCTTCATGTGGTTTTGGCTCATGGAAATCAGGTTCTTTGATCACTTCTAGAGAGGTAGAAAGGTTCTTGACTGCTGTCAAGGTCTGCTCTTCATGAGAGGCAGAGACCCCAGCTGTTGCTAGGATTTGATATAACTCCTTCAAATTCTTAATCCTCCTTGAATCATGCTTGCTAGTTTATAAATCCATGTCTCCACACATAGATTAGTACTTGGGGGTTCTTATAGCACCCCAAAAATGTCTTGTCGTTAAGAGCTTGAAATTTTTAATCTAAATGAATAAAAACTGATAATTGCACGAAAACTCACCAAACTTGCTCAATTAGACTACCAAACTTTGGAGAAACCCCACTATAGTGGATGTGTGGCTCTTCACTCACGTCTTACCGTACACTCTCAGCCCTTTGATTGCCCTGCAACTAAGATTACACCAAAAACGTGTGAAAGAAATTATGCTCTGATCCCTTTAGCACCTCCCTGGCAACGACGCCAAATTTTTTGGGGCAATTATATGTGTAATAATTCCAACATTAAATTATCAATCCGGGACTTGTAGGGGAAATTATATGTGTAATAATTCCTATTTCTGAATTAAGTACAGAATGCAGATAAACAATTTTAGTCTCAATCTAAATCAATCAAACTTAATTTCGATGCAAGTAAAATTTAACTACAATAAAACCACACTAACATGTTAACTATGAAATGTTCAGAAGTTAATTACATAATTAAAACTATGCTTAATGAAATCATAATTCATTTAACACACTTTGATGCTAATTGAAAATAGAGAATCCTATTCTAAAAGCATGCACACTAAATCTAAATCTCGGGTCTCACAAATCTACTACTTTACTTAATCATCAAAAGACTAAATTACTACAATGACCATTTCAAGACTAAATTACTTCAATTGCAATGCCAATTCAAACCTAGCCTACTCCTAAGTGAAATCGAAATACTTTAACTACAATATTCAGATTGCATCTAATGGAAAACAAAATCATTCAAATCGAAATCAAAATGTTGAACTATAAGATTCAGATTGTACTCATGAAAACATTTGTTAATTAAAATCACTTTGCAAATTTAATCCCTATGATTGGAATGGACTACAGAACTTGCTTCCAGGTGGTGATGGGCCCTTGCCACTCCTATAGCAAGTTAGATTAACTCAATGGAAATAAAATTTAAAACAATCATAATACTTCAGAGAATTTAGAGATGAAGCAAAATTCAATTAAGATTCAATTATTATTACAAAAGAGCTTCAATCCATCCTTTATTCCTTCCCTGCTTCTCTTCCTTTTACAAACTTCAAAATATTATAATACAAACCATGTCTGAGCCATTTATAAGATTTACAAGGCAAATTAGTCATTTTCCTCAATTATGGAAAATTGAACAATTTTAACAAATTGACCCCAAAGATATTAGCATATCTTTCTAACCATGGTGAATTTTGGAAAACTGTTTGGAGGGAACCTAATTTGTTATATTTCCAACAAAAACCTCTCTTTAATTTGTCTCATTCAAATCCATCTCCTCATAAATCATGCCCAAAGTTGGTTGTCTAGCTCTTTTTGCAAGATTCTAGAACTCTAGAAAAACAGACATTTTTTATAAAACTGCCTCCAACACCTCCTTAGAAATTTGAGAAAAAATTGAATCTTGAGAAACGTTTTGGATATAGATAAATTTTTTTTTTTAAAGTTGTGGAGTTACCATTTTCTATTATCAAAATTGAAACAACTACATTCTTAAGGTGGTCTCAACCCGCCCCGAGGGGAAACCGGGTTTATTGACCACCTATAGTTTTTGACTGCTGACCAAAAATAAAAGGTTTTCATGCTGTCTTTCAAGGCTTTGTAAACATTCACCTTGTGACTATTACTATTGACATTTAACTGCAAGTAAAAATTATCATAAGTCCTATACATAGCTAAAGGAAACTAAAATTTGCATTTTCTAACTACTTCAAAAAACATGCCTTTCTTCATTGATTCTCAGCGTCCTCTTGCTGCTCCTTCTCCTTCTTTATCACCAAGCCATTCGCCTCTAACTGCTGCTGAATATCCTCCAGCCTCTTGTCTTGCATGAGCAGGGTGATAAGGATGTTCTTCAGCTCTTTCTTCAAGTTTGGTATTCCCTGTGACAATTCAGCCATTTCTAAGGCTATCTGCTCCATGGCTTTGGCCATAAGTCTTTTCATGTCCCAGTAAAGGTGCAGGGATTGCTTATACAGTGTCATTCGGCCTCAGGTATGGCCTGGATCCGACATGAGATGCATCCAGTCCTCCATTTCTTCCTCAGACTGTGCCTGAATGGCCTCTTCCTCCCAGTGCTAAATTATCCTTCTGATTTTCGGGTTAGTCCTCTCATTGTAGGCTCTCTCTGCTATCCGAACCCTTGTCTCTATAGTCCTCCTTCCCTGTCTTCCTTCCGCTCCCACGCTGGTCTCCCCGTCTTCCACTGTGCCTTCTCGACAGCGGCGACCCCGCCTGCTTCACCCGTCTGCTATTCCCTGCCTATTTTGGCCTCTCTTGCCTCGACGAGCTCGCCCTCGCCTCCGCCTGCCTCTCCCTTCCTCAGCACCCAGCTCCTGCCTTCCTTCATCTTCCTCCCGGCCTCTTTTCGTGGATCTGTTTCCTGTAATCTTCTCATTTCGGTCGTGGTTATCATTCCCCTGTGCAGCCGTCTCAAATTCGGCTTCGTTGTCTTCGCTCTCGTCCTCATAAACTTCATATACTGGTATATAAAATTGCTCAGGACCATCCTCAAATTTTCCTTTGCCTTTCACGTCCTGGCCCCCTCGCCCCTGGTCCCCATCTCCAGCCCTGCTTCTCATCCATCTACCTGCCGCCCTGCTCCCCTCTGCTGCCATTCTTTCCTCGCTTCTTTGCTTTGGCCTGCGCGTCCCTGTTCTTTCTGCTCGGCTTCCTAAACTTCCCTCTCTCCTGGCTGTATTCTGCCGCTTACCTTCGCTCTCTCCTGTTTCTCTGCATGCAAGTTCACTCGTCCCTCTTCGCCACCCTTTCTTCCTTATGCCTCCCTTCTTCATGCACTTAAACTCTAACTTCCTGACCACTCTATTGTCCCATGCCTCCGCGCAATCATTTCCCTGCCTTGTGTCTGACGTCCTGAGACCTCCACCGTCATTCTTCGGTACCCTACTGTCCTCTCGTTCTGATCGGGGATCCTTCTCACCGATCCATTTACCTGTGACCATCATTTCTTGAAACCCGTCTGCCCTGACCTGCCTTACACACCGTCGCCTATTAATTGCTCTACCTGCCACATTGCTCATCCCGATTGGGTGTGGATATAGATAATTGATTATATGGTTAATAAACCCATTTTCTCATATTTTCTAGATTCACCTCCAGCTGCATGGAAATCGAGGTCAAACTTGATAGTTTGGAAACTGTGCACATTTTGGGTAGATTTGTTAATTATCTCCTAGGGACCCACATGTGCAACCTGGTTGCAATACAACACATAGAAAGGTATTAAAGCATTATTTTGGACAATAACCTCCCTCAGTTTTCCTTGGAAGCATGCCGAAATGTCGAAACCCCAAATTGGATATTCTCGTACTCTGCTTGTACCAACTAGTTCAACTGAATAGTGAAGAATTTCGGTGATGGAACCCTGTGACAAATGAACTTAGCAAAACTGTCATTAGTAAATCATGAAAAATCCATCTTTAATCATAGAAGAGTCAAGAAAACTAATGATAACCAACCATAGAGTGTAAGATATGTATTTGGCGGCAAGTTATGGAATTATGGTACAAAATGGGTTAAAAGTAAATGAATATAGGTTATGAATGGTGGTATTGTATGATGAAACATGGGCATATTTAAGGCCCAACACCTGGGATTCAACAAATATTATCAGTGATTAGCAGGGAAGAGGAGGAAATCAACCTCCAAATTGGGGAGCCCTATTTGGACACTACATCCCCCATGCAACCATTATTTTTTTTGCATGTATTTGGTTCTCAGAACTTGCACCCACCGTTGGTCTGGTTCAGACTTGACACCCATAGTTGTGTTTACAAGTGAGGGATATTGGATCCCTAGTCCTCTATGTTGCTTTGGTGCTCTGGCAATATTCCAATTCACCAAGTGATATTTTTTGTGTCTTCCTACCTTTCCACAGGAATTTCCTTAAGTAGGATCCTATCTATTTCATGACATATTTTGGAGCCAATAGAGAAAAAAACCGATATAATGGGATAACAAGTAGGACAAATTTAACTAGAATTGAGTTGCCTGCTACATTGAGCCAAATCGCTCCCTGCTTCCTTAGTTTTTTTTTTATCTTATGCAAAATGTTATGTCATGATTTAGGAGAGGTTTTCCTTAGATAAATTGGGATGCCCAGCTATTTGAAGTCCTTCCAGTCCCTTACTACCTTGTACCCTAGAACATCCTCAATATTCTTGGCTTTCTGGGCAGATATGTTGGAGGTGAAGCTTTGGCTGTTATTATCATTTGTTAATCCTCTAGATGTCGTCAAGAATTTAACCACATTATATTTAAATCTATTTGTTATTAGCACATAAGATCCTCCTAGAAATATGGTATCATCCACAAAGCCATGATTTATACTTCTTATTCTTACATTAAATATGATACCTGGAAGAGTTGAAGAATCTCTTTCAAATATAAGGCATCTGCTCATAGAGTCGACCATATGATGTATAAAATGGGGGAGAGTGGGTAACCCTACCTCAGGCCTTGAGAGGTCTTGAAGAAACCCACTGCACTCCCATTCACTAAGGGAGCAATCCAAGGAGAGGAGATGAATAACACTATCCATTGAATAAATTTTGCATAGAAGCCTATTTTCTGCGTTACTTTAAAGAGGAATTCATGTCGCACCAGATCAAAATCATTCACCATATCTAGTGTAATGATCATGTCGTGACCACCTCTCTTCCAACTAGATTCCACTACCTCTTGAATCAAATATTATGCTGTCAAAATTTTGGTGTCCCAAGAGACAAAACCACCTCGGTTACACAAGATCAATAGAGGGAGAGTTTTCTTGATCCTAGAAGCCAACAATTTTGAGATGATCTTGTATGATACATTGCAAAGAGAGATCGGGCAAAATCAAGAGAATGAGGAGGGGTTTCATTCATTGGGGACAAAGGCCAAAAACGAAGAGTTTATGCCATCACCCATACATAAATGCTTGAGAGAGGAGTCGATCATTCTGCATAGATATTTACTATAACACCCTCCTCTCACATTTACCCAAGCTAACTGGTCGATTGGGGTAAACATGTGACGAATAGTTACTGTGATATGATTCAAATCCCCAAGTATAGTTAAGGAACTGGAACTGACATGACGAGACCAACCTGACCTTCCACACATGTTACAGAACCTTCAGGAGCCAAATAACCCTTCCAAGTGACCAAGCCCTTAGATAACTTGCTTTTTCATTGCCCTAGAGCCTTAATCGCTCCCATGACAAGGCATGCATAAGAATGGGACCCTATAGTCACTCCCACAGCAAGGCATCCATGTGATTATGGCCTTTTTTAGGCAGTTTTGTGCCACCGACCGCAGATTTTGTACCACTTTTTCAGGGCTAGGGCTCAAGCCACTACCCAAAACTTCTAGAAATGATAAATAACATAGAAACAAGGATGTTAATACAAACATTTGATCAATGACTTGACTAGACTCTTACTAGCCATGATAGGCATTTTGTCAAACATATCACAAATTTGTAATCTACAGGTCATAACAACAGAACTGAGCATAAGGGTCTCATACTTATCTGAGATTCGTAAGTAAGTATTAATGCCTTATCCCAATAGTCGAATTATCATCTATTCGGTCATATATCATTGTTCATTCATTTGCTAATCAAAACATGATGAGATCCATACATCAAGATTGTCATCAAACATCCTCATAACCAACATATATTCAATGGAAATAACAAAGATATAACAACCACAAAAACCACATGTGAACACGTATATTTACCCATTGAATACAAGAGGAAAGGAGCTCTTATTAACATATGCAAAATGCAACCAGGTCTAGAACTTCCACGTACCACCAAACCATAGATTGGTTGAACCAAATCTTTCTTTCATCCAAAAACCCCCATGCCATATTCCAAGCATGAATGTGGGATATCATGGAACAAATCCAACAAAACCAAACCAGGGCATCCAAAGGCCAAACCACCTCAACCCTCCACTAGTGATTCCACCTCACGGCCAAACATCCTTCACCATCACCAGCTTGGTCTCTAACCAAGTTGTCCAAGGCACCAGAGCATTTGTTCCAACGAGGGCTTCCAGGACTAGTAAGTAAACCCACAGCTAATGTTGGGCTTCTAGAGTGTTTGTCCAACCAGGGCTTCCAAGGCTAGTAACTCAACCCACCAAGTGCTTCCAGAGCGTTTGTCCAACCAAGGCTTCCAAGACTAGTAACTCAACCCAAGATGTTACAGGCCTTCTAGAGTGTTTGTCCAACCAAGGTTTCCATGAAATAGTAACTCAACCCACAGACATAAGCAACATGAGAACCAACCAAAAATAAAATAAAAATTTGGCAAGGCTAGGAAAATCCACCATCAATCCACGAAATCCTCCATGCTAATGATAGATCATAAGCAAGAAACCACATGCATGCCAAAACTAGCAAGGAAATCATACATGCAACTTGGTACTTGCAAACAAAACTTATTGTAGCTATTGATCCCGATGTCCTATTGCACTTTCCTTCTCTTCCTTTTCCTTTTTGCTCCAAATCCCAAGTATGCCACACTCCTCCAAGATTGATCCAAGAAAACTCTGAGTGTCCAAGAGTATGAGAGAGAGAGTAAGATAGAGAGCTCCAAGCTAAAACTGAAAAAATTTTGTCAACTCATCCTCATAAGATTTTTCATTAATGAGGCCTCTAATTTCTTCAATTTTCCATTATTTTCCTTCATTTTCCTCCTCACATGCAATCTGTGACCTTTCACCTTCATTTTCTCATAACTTCCATTATTTTCATAAATAAAATGCCAATAAATGTCTCATGCCTTTCGAACGCCTTTGCCAATTTCCATAGCCATTAATTAATCACAAGTGATCCCCATCACTATGTTTTTGCCCAACATTCAGCTTGGAATACGTGTCCCATGACCATGGTTATTATTTTGCCTTTAATAACTTTATTACATGGATTTTTTACAAAGGCTATTACAGAACCCTCCCCCTTGTGGGAACACCGTCCTTGGTGTTCAATGACACCTACAACCAACAACACTGTTGAAAAGAAAAAGAAAAAATTCCCATGGAGCTTGATAACTTAGCTTGTTGCAGTGTTTACAATGATCAACCTACTGAGAATCAAACCAACATGAGAAACATAACAACATGAAAACCATAACGACATGACACCTGAACAACTTATTGGATCTTTATAACACAACTCATGGCAGTATTTACATCCTTGTACATATATACATATACCAAACATCACACTAAAGCATATGCCAAAAACATTCGCTCAACCAGCGAATACAGAAGGATACATAGCCCACATCTGATCCGTCATCTCCCATGTAGCTTCAAGCAGCCCAAAGTGCTTCCATTGCACTTTAACTTGTTCGAATTCTCAGTTCCAGAGCATGAGAATCTTTATCTACAAAATGCACTGAGGTTACGGCTGAAATTCTCCTTTTGGTTCCACCTGCAATACAAACTAGTCTATCACATGATCAACATCTTTAACATACTTCTTAAGCAATGACACATGGAATACATCATGAAATTTCATTGTCAAAGGCAATGCAAGTCAATAGGCTACTAGTCCAATGCTCTCAAGAATCTTGAAAGGTCCACAAAGTCGAGGTGTCAACTTGGCACATGATCCAATCCTCAAGGAGCTCTTCTTAGGCTTGATGCGCAAGTACACTTGTTCCCCAACCTGAAACTCCTTAAACATTCGGTTTTGATCTGCATAACTCTTCTTTCTCCTATGTTTCCTTTAGATTCTTCTTGATTACTTGCATTTCTTTTTCCATCTCTGCCATCATGTCCGGTCCTATCAATGCCATGTTAACTAGATCAATCCAACGAATGGGAGTATTACAACTCCGCCCATACAATGCCTCAAATAGACTCATCCTAAAATATTTGGGTACCCATTGCTGTAAGTGAACTCAACCAGTGGAAGGTACTCTTCCAAATTTCGTTGTTGATGCATCACATACATCCTCAACATATCCTCCAATATCTTATTGACCCTCTCTGTCTATCCATCTGTCTGCGGATGATAAGTTGTGTTGAAGGCCAACTCTGTACCCAAACTTGCAAATAACTCTTTCCAGAATCTAGAAGTGAACTTGGCATCCATGTCTGACACAATATTCTTTGGAACACCATGCAACCTCACTACATCTATGATGAAGACTTGTTCTACATCATTAGCTGAATAAGAAGACTTCACTGGAATGAACTGTGCTACCTTTGTCAATATGTCCACCACAACCATGATGGAATCATGTTGCCTAGATGTCCTCGGTAAAACTATAATGAATTCCATGGAAATGACCTCCATTTCCACTCTAGAATTGGAATCGGTTGTAGTAGACCACATGCATGCTTACACTATGCTTTTACCTATTGACAATCCAAGCACCTAGCCACAAACTCTGCCACATCTTTATTCAAGTTCGGCTAATAGTAGAACTTATTCATCACTGTCAATGTCTTACGATATCCTAGATGACATGAATATAGATTAGCATGAAATTCCCTCAAGATAAGCTTCTTGAGCTCATTGTCGTCTAACACATATATCATGTCCCTAAATCTGACCAAGCCATCTGTTGTGAGATGATACTCCACATCCTGATAAACCTGTACCCTTTTGTAACATGTGCATAAGCTACATATACCTTTCATCATGTTGTCTTGCCTACAATATCTGATCCTATAAATTTGTCCCATAAGAGCTCATAGTTGTTATATGATTTACCGATATCTGCCTACTAAGAGCATCTGCAACCCTGTTCTCTTTACCTTTAATGCACCTGATCTCAAAGTCAAACTCATTGATCATGGCCAACCATCTATATTGCCTGGCATTCAGAATCAATTAGTCAAATAGACACCTCAAACCACTGTGATCACTCATCAAGATAAATTGCCCAACAAGAAGATAGAGCCTTCACATATTCAAAGCATGGATGATCACTACCAACTCAATATATTGTGTTGGATAATTATGCTTGTGCTCATTAATTTTCCTTGATTTATAGCTTAATACATGTCCTTCCTTCATAAGGACTCAACCAAGCCCTCCCTTGAAAAATATTTGTACATACCACAAAGTCTTTGTCTGGATCTACAATCTTTAGAACTGGAGCATTTGTCAACAATTGCTTCAACTGCTCAAAACTATCTATGCATTCCTCCATCTATTCAAGCTTCTTACCCTTCTTTTGCAATGATGTAATAGGATAAGCAATATGTGAGAAGTTCCTAATGAACCTCTTATAATAACCAGCTAATCCCGTGAATGATCTTACCTCTGCAACACCCTCCTCTCAAGCCTACCCAAAGTAACCATGCCAACCAGGTAAACATGAGACGAGAGGCTACTATGATCATATTTGACCTCTTATGTGACATCAAGGAAGTGGAATCGACAAAACATCACACACAGTCATCCAACATCATCACAGAACCCTCAGGAGACAAGTTAGCCACTCAGACAGTCTGTCCTTGGGTCCCACTGTTGTTTTAGGCCGCTTAGACCATATTCGCTCTCATGATATGGGCAAGGGAGCAGCCAAAAACCCAAATTCACTCTCATAGGCCTGCTTGCCAACGACTTTGGACCAAACTTTCAAGTTATGTGCCAACGACCCTGAGAATTAACCCACTTTTTTAGGCCCAGAGCTCAGGCCACTGCCCAGAATGGAATGAAAGCTTAGAGTCAAGTAAAGTACATGGAAACATTGGTGCAAAAGCAAATAGTTTATCGAGACCTTAACCATGCCCTTACTAGCCATGACGGGCATTTCATCAAACATGTTGTCAACATGTAACCTACAGGTGTAAACAACAGAATTAAGTGTAGGGATCTCATATTTATCTAAGAATCGCTATGAACCATTGTTCCCTCATGCCATTCGCTACATATTCATCTATTGGTTCCGAGACACATTATCCATTCATATACAAGTAAAATTATGTTGAGAGCCATACATAGTTGTTGTAATAAAATGTGCATATAACTAGCATAATAGGAAAAGAAATATAATAAACATCTCAGCCATCAAAATCCATATATATACATGAAAATGAAGGGAATGAATTTCTCATTAATGAATGGAATAAAGCAACCGGAGATGGGACTACCACGTTCCACCTGACCATAGAATGGCTGAGCCAAATCTCTCTTCATCCATTCATCCTCGTGCCATATTCCAATCATGAATGTGGGATCTCATAGAACACATCAATGAAAACTCATCCAGGGCTTCCAGGGGCCATCCACCTCAACCCATCAAATAGTGATTCCACCTCAACCCATCAAACAATGATTTCACCTCATGGTCAAACATCACAAAACCATCATTAGATTGGTCTTTATCCAAGCCTTCCAGGGCTTCTAGATCATTTATCCAACCAAGGCTTCCAAAACTAGTAACTCAACCCATAACTTATATAGGGATTCCAGAGTGTTTGTCCAACTAAGGCTTCCAGGACTAGTAACTCAACCCACCAAGGGCTTCTAGAGTTTTTTTCCAACTAAGGCTTCTGGGACTAATAAGTCAACCCAAGATGTTACAGGGCTTCCAAAGCGTTTGTTCAACCAGGCTTCCAAGACTAATAACTCAACCCAAGCTAAGGAAACATGAGAACCAACCAAAGACAAACAATGAAATTAAACCCACAATCACCATGGCCATCCAGGAAATGGCGAGGTTAGGCAATCCACTGTCGATCCAAGCAATCCTCCACGCCAATGACAGATCACGACAAAGAAACGACATGCGTGTGCCATGCATGCCAAAACTAGTGAAGAAATCATACATGCAACTCGGTACCTGCAAGAAAATATGATGTAGTTGTTGATGTTGATGCCTTCTTGCACTTTCCTAGTCTTCCTTTGCTTTCTTTCTCCAAGAATCCAAGTATGCCACACCATCTAAGAGTGCTCCAAGAAAACTCTAAGTGTCCAAGAGTATGAGAGAGAGAGCTCCAACACTGAACTGAAAAAAGGTTACCAACTGATCCTCATAAGCCTTTTTATGGATGAGGCCTCTATTTTCATTATTTTCCTTCATTTTCCTCCTCATATGCAACCTGTGACATTTGACCTCCCTTTTCTCCTAATTTCCATTATTTTCATAAATAAATGTGCCAAAAATGTCTTCTTACCTTCTAATGCCTTAGTCATTGCCTTTGCCATAAACAACTAGATGAACACCCCTTAGGTTTTCTTGCCCAACATTCAGCTTGGAATAAGTGTCCCATCAACCGTGGCTATTGTTTTTAACTTTTATTACATGGAATTTTCACCAGGGATGTTACAGAACCCTCCCCCTTGGGGGACACCATCCTTGGTGTTCAATCACACATATACCTCAGCAACCTGCCGAAAGAAGACATACTAATCATGGAGCTTTATAACACAACTTGATGTAGTATTTACAATGAAAGATTTGCTCAAGAGGAAAACATCATGACAACATACCGCATAGTGGAGCTTTACAACACAGCTCATTACGGTATTTACAATGATCATCCTATCAAATGTCAACTCATATAACATCATAACATCATGATAACATAACCACATGATAACATAATAACATGACACCCATACTACATAGTGGAGCTTTATAACATAGCTCATTACGGTATTTACATCCATACACAGGTGTACAAATAGCAACATCACCAAAATATAGATATGAAGACATATGCCAAATCATATAACAAAGCATATATCGAAACATATATTAAACACCATGTCTAAGCATATATCAAAACATCATATACAATATATGAAACCATCATAAAGCATATATCAACCACCATAAGCAAAAACTAAAACACCATAAGCAAATACCAAACCACCATAAGTAAATACCAAACCACCATAAGAAAATACCAAACCACCATGTCAAGTTTCTTTACATCAACCAGAAAACAAGGAAGGATACATAGCCCGCATTTGATCCGCCATCTCCCATGTAGCTTTATCTGGCCGAAAGTTATTCTATTGCACTTTAACTTTCTCGATTGATCGGTTCCAGATCATGAGCACCTTTTTCTGCAATATACACTAAGGCTCCAACTAGAATTCTCCATCTAGTTCCACCTGCAATACAGACCAATCAATTACATGATCAACATCTTTAACATACTTCTTAAGCAATGAGACATGGAAAACACCATGGACTTTCACTGTCGAAGTTAGTGCAAGTCAATAGGCTACTGGCCCAATCCTCTCCATAATGTTGAAGGGTCCACAAAACCGTGGTGCCAGCTTGGCACATGAGCCAATCCTTAAGGAGCTCTTCTTAGGTTTGATGCGCAAGTACACATGTTCCCCAACCTGGAACTCCTTAAACAACATGTTCATGTCTGCATAACTCTTCTGCCTATCTTATGTTGCCTTAAGATTTTTCTTGATCACCTACATTTCTTATTCCATGTCTGCCAACATATCTAGTCCAATCAATACCTTGCTAATCGGATCACTCCAAATGATAGGAGTGTTACAACTCCGCCCATACAACGTGTTAGGCCCCTATACTACTAGATTAACCCCTTATTGTTATTAGTACAACCCACTTATTATATTGATGTACCCATGTAGTGCCCATATTGTTACTATGGAGCCCCATAGAAGCCCAATATTATTATTATTGTGCCCTTGCATTATTATTGTTA